>JAPZVO010001429.1:0-17580 GCA_029962745.1 Echinometra lucunter | reverse complement strand
AATTCTTCTCTATCTAATGATATGCAAATTTTAAGGCCTAATTTGCATATGAGAATGATTATTATCAAAATTATTTATTTATTTATTTATTTATTTATTTGGCCATAAAAATCAGAAATTGATACACAATTGACATACAACTTGAACAGAATAAATTACATACAAATATCTTTAAAATGACGGCAAGAGCAATGGTTGCCTATGGGCCAGGGCTCGCAAAAGTGAAATCCTTCATTATTACCAGGAGGCATGCGAGCCCTCATAGGCAACCATGTAGAAAGATATTGCACAGGCCCGGATAAATAATACAAATATTTCACAATAGCAATTAACATATAAATATAAATAGCTATGAATAGCGAGGTTAAAAAACACTGCTACACTATGAACTCGCTCCTCCTCCTGCCATACCCCCTTCCCAGAATAACATAATTAATGATAATATTAATAAATAGAATTATACAACATTGGTATGATAGTTGGTGACAAATTCAGATTCAGATTCAGATTCAGATTCCCAAGACACGACATCAGTAAACACAGGACGGAAATTATGTTGAGCTAGAGAGAGAGAGAGAGAGAGAGAGAGAGAAAACCCCATAAGGTCACTGTCATTGACAGAATCATGCAAATTATACAAAATAACAAATGAGTTCATACAAATGGCTAATTAATACACTGGGCAAGGTCGCATTTGAATAATGATTCATGAAGTGTGAATACAAAGTACAGGTACTGTAACTAAGGAAGTGGAAGTTCGTGTCATGTATCCAAAATTACTCGAAAGATTTCCAATACTACTGGTGAGTAGCAATATTATCCCCCTTACACTTCAACCAAGTTGT
Organism: Echinometra lucunter; assembly: GCA_029962745.1. Lineage (NCBI taxonomy): Eukaryota > Metazoa > Echinodermata > Echinoidea > Camarodonta > Echinometridae > Echinometra > Echinometra lucunter. Next base: position 16,735 of record JAPZVO010001429.1, on the reverse strand, counting down.
CCACCTTCTTATTCAGCCAGGTTGCCCCCCTCCCTTAATATTAATAAAATAATAGAATAATAATATAAATGGATAAAAATTTGCGTGATAATTGTTAACGAGGTGAAGACTATATGGTATAAAGTTCAACAAAATTTAGCTTGTTTTGGTTGAGAGAGAGCCTATTTAAAATCTTTGAAATGGCATACCTCAAGAAAAAGGTCAAAATTTGAAAAACGTGGATTTTGACATTGATTTAAAGAATGGCTTAAAAACATAATCTAAATGAGTTTATTCCTGGAAACATTTTTTTTTTCTGACACTAGAGATACTAACGAACAAAACGGTACCCAAGACGGAGGGTCGGGGGGGGGGGGGGGTGCCCGGTAGCCCCCTCTGCCCCACGGACTATCAGGAAGATTTGCAATTAGCATTGAATGGTGTGGCAGATCATTTTAATACATGGCAGTTAACTGTAAACACAAGTAAGACTAAGATTGTTATTTTCTCCAAAGGGAAAATCAGAAACATACCAACGTTTACTTACGATGGCAACGTGACTGATGTAGTTGATGATTTTATTTACCTGGGTGTTATATTATAATTATCAATTATAATGGTAACTTTTAAAAAGCGATCTCTAAGCAAGTTACACAGGCTAAGAAGGCCTTATATAGTATGTTGGTGAAAGCAAAAAGATGAGAAGCTATCAGTTGACACACAATGCTACTTGTTTGACCATTTAGTATTACCTATACTATTGTATGGTAGGGAAGTTTGGGGGTTTTAATCTAATCGAAGTTTTCCATAGAAAGTTCTAAGGACAATTTTGCGTGTTAATAAGTGTATACGCCAGACTGTATGGTGTATGGTTTACGGTGAAACGGGTCGTGGATTGATATTAAGCTATGTGAAGTGTAGAATGGTCGGATTGTGGTTGAGAATAGTTAAAGGGAAAGAGCAGAAGTATTCATATATTTTCTATAACTTGCTCATGTGCAAGCATGAAGATAATGAACACTGTGGTTTAAGGTTATTGAAGATACCTTTTCAATACGTAGGCTTAGGCAACGTCTGGCTATAGCTATCTCATGGTCTTGGTTATAGCGGGGCTTACAGTTCTGAATGGATACTTAATGCTCTAAAATTGAGACTCTCTGATATGTTCCAACAGGAATGGAAATTATCAATGTGGTCTTATCGTCTGGCTATAGCTACGTAGGCTTAGGCAACGTCTGGCTATAGCTATCTCATGGTCTTGGTTATAGCGGGGTTTACAGTTCTGAATGGGTACTTAATGCTCTAAAATTGAGACTCTCTGATATGTTCCAACAGGAATGGAAATTATCAATGTGGTCTAATCGTATTTGTACAAATTACGGAATGTTTAAAGACGATCTGAAGATTGAAATATACTTGTTTGCCCTAAGCCAAAGAGATATTATTACTCACAGCACATTCGTTGTAGGTCGCATGCATTACCTGTAAACAAGAGTAGATTTGATGCAAGTTTTATAGATGAAATGCGGTGTTCACTCTGCGTATCTTCAAATTCAGATGAGTTTCACTACCTCTTTCAATGGCATTTTTTTTTCAGAAGGAAAGACGCCTGTATTTATCACCCAAAATATATAAAAGTAGACCATGTAGCTTACAAATATCACATTTATTCCATTCTGCTAATATTTGCCATGCAGCTTAAGAAAATAGCAAATATATATATATATATATATATATATATATATACAGTGCGTCCCCCAAAAAAACCTTACACTTTTGAAATGGCTACCAAATAAAAAAAAAATACATGATTCTGGCGGAAAAGGTTTATATTTATGAATAGCTCATGGACTCAACTTTCACATGAGACCAAAAAGACTGAAAATAATTCATGCTTGGGTGAGCACTGCTCACTTTTGTAAAGGGTAAGATGATGAAAACTACGTTGCGCAGGAATTACGCCTTCCAATTTGTGAGACGTAAGTCCTTTGAAGGTTACAAAATTGAGGGTGATATGATAAATTCATGATCAGTTGCAGTCAATTTAGGTTTGCTGAGTGAATTTTATGGTTTATTAAGTCAAAATTTTATGCATGAGTGAACGGGAATTCCATTCATTATTGTAGCATTGTACCTTCCCTGGTAGACTCAGTGGTGTGTTCATGGGAGTCAGGATTGGGTGATGGTACATGGTGCAGGGGAGGTGAGATGTAAGATAGGAATTTGTTGGGTAGATGGGATAAGGGGTAAGAGGACATGCATGCCCCCTCCCCCCTTCTCTCTCTCTCTCTCTCTCTCTCTCTCTCTCCCTCTCTCTCTCTCTCTTCCTGGGTGTGCTTGTGCATATCTTGACAATTCACATCCGTTGGTCTCCTCTCCAAAATATCCCGACCACATTCCCTTATCCCGAATTCTACCTGCATTTCCAAAATTGGACTGGAACTGGTATCAACCATTGACACCTGAAGTCACTTGCATTCTATCGGTCAATCAATCAATACCGAAGTTAGACGATCAACATTTAGGTATCAATCAACTAATCAATGTATCAGTCAATCAATTAATCAATCAAGCATTCAATCACCATTCAGCTGTTTCAATCAATGAATTATTCAATAAATCATTCATAATCAATCAATAACTCAGTCAATCACTCAATCAAAGTTTACCGAACCAACCAGTCATTTTAGGAGTTGAGTTTCGGACAAGAAAAACTGTACAGTGTAACACAAATTGGTAAAATGAACATGTCAATCTTTGTTTTCAGTTGATTTTCATTCATTTCGATTTTACAACTGCTTCATCCATCTTGTAAGAGAAAAGAGGGGGAAAATAAATGATGATGGAAACTAAAAATCAGAGTCTCAATGGTTCAATGGTCAGAGTTCACTGGTCCACATGTCCACCTCCTCCTTCGATGCATAATATTACTCACTTCATAAAGGATAAGGGAAGGTGGTTTGGATATTTTGGAGTGGAGACCAAAGAATGTGAATTGTCAAGATATGCACCAACACACAGGAAGCAAGAGAGAGAGAGAGAGAGAGAGAGAGGGGGGGGGGGCATACTGTCCTCTTGACCCTTATCCCATCTAGCCAACAAAGTCTTACCCTATCTCACCTCCCCTACAACATGTACCACCACCCGATCCTCACTCCCATGAACACACCACTGAGTCTACCAGGGAAAGGTACAATGCTACAATAATGAATGGAATTCCTGTTCACTCATGCATAAGATTTTGATTTAATAAACCATAAAATTCACTCAGTAAACCTAAACTGATTGCAACTGATCATGAATTCATGATATCCTCAATTCTGTAACCTCCAAAGGACTCATCTCTCACAAAGTGAAAGGTGCAATTCCTGCGCAACCTAATTTTCATACCCTTTACAAAAGTGAGCAGTGCTCACCCAAGCATGAATTATTTTCGGCCCTTTTGGTCTCATATGAAAGTTGAGTCCATGAGCTATCGGTACATATAAACCTTTTCTTCCAGAATCATGTATTTTTCATTTGGCAGCCATTTCAAAAGTGTAAAGTTTTTGGGGGACGCACTGCATATATAGGTTTTTACCTATTCTTCATATTCTTTGATTTGTTTAAACATTTGTATGTTTGTTTATTATTTATTTCCCCTTGACGTTTAAACATTTGTATGTTTGTTTATTATTTATTTCCCCTTGACGTTATGTTATCATTGTTACATTACAACTCTATGTTACGTTTGCATTTCATTTTCTTTTGTCAAATATGTTTTCATTTACCATTCTATATTTACGTTGTATTTGTTGTATTTGTTCTATAGCAGGGCTCCCTTGTAAAGTAGGCCATCTGCGGCTCTGAGTGGGACTACTCTGCTTTTTATAAAGAAAACGTGAATAAATAAATAAATAAATAATACTATTATTTGACCAAAAGCATAATAAAAGTGAGAAAACAGTTGCACATGTTGAAAAGCAAAGCTTGTAAAACACATGCCCAATAACTTAAATATAGTCTTTTTAAAAATTCATCATGTGGTAATTAATGAAATGAGTAAAGAATTCCAGTGTACGGAAAGCAATAAAAATATAACTGTATTTACTCTAGGGTAGAATTATCAAACAGCCAGAACGGCTATAGTCTTGTAAAATGTTCTTTCATACACGATGTGTTATCTAATAGATCTAGCTCTATGTATTCACATTTGTAATATGTTTGTGTGTGTATGTAGTGGTAGAATAGTCAAACGGCCAGAACGGCTAGTCTTGTAAAATGTTCTTTCATACACGATGTTTTATCTAATAGATTTAGATCTATGTATTCACATTTATGATTATGTTTGCATGTGTGTAGGTAGTGGTAGAATAGTCAAATAGCCAGAACGGCTAGTCTTGTAAAATGTTCTTTTATATACGATGCTTTATCTAATAGATCTGGATCTATATGTATGTATGTGTGTATAACTATGGTAAATACGCTCCTTTGTAGTCTCATATCCCGAGAGGGCGTCTACAGAGTTAATAAATCTTATCTTATCTTATCTTATCTTATCTTATCTTATCTTATCTTATGATTTTATCATTCTAAGGTCACAAAATTCATTTCGATTTACTTTTGAGACAGACAACGTTTTCGTTTCGTTTTCCAAAATTTTTTTATGGATTTCTTTTGATCCGGACCTAGGGAGTTGAAAATTGCTGATCTATGTTTTGTTTATTGCTATTTTTTGTGATAAATCTTTCTTCCATTTTTTGTTTGTTATGTTTGGGATTTTACCGCCCCCCCCCCCAAATAGACAAATAAAGACTCAATAAATAAATAAATGGATAACTAAAAAGTGTGAAACTTTTTGTCAGATACAAGATTAAAGGCAATTTTCATCTCTGAATATGTGACTCATTTTTCATTCTCCGTAGTTTTCTGGTTTTGTTGTGCTGCGTCATTTTCCCAGTAATCCGAACCATCTTTTTTTTTGTTAGATATATGAAATTTATTTTCCCTATAATCCGAGCCGTCTTTTCTTTGTTAGATATGTGAAATTTGCGAATACGTGCTATCCTATATTATGCACACATTGCATTTATATATACATCCATAAATACATATATATATGTATATACACACATACATATATGATATTTCTGTAATAAAAGCGTAAAGACACACCTCAGAGAGATGTACATGTATTAGGCGCTACATGCAGAATATGACTACCAAACGTCCTGTACAGTGAACAGAACTCAACACGCATTATAAAGTCACGGCGTCTATGTGGAATCCAAACGCTGTCATGAAAATAAAAACCATTCAACTGCTTCATTCTCTGTTCAAAATCATCGGCATGTGATAGACCGTGAAGAATGAAAACTGATTCATTGCATCAGAATATCGGGGGGGGGGGGACAAACTTAGATATCATCTTTTGCTGCGGATTCGCCAGTAAATTCCTGGATACAACGTTTCAGGCCCTCTCAGTACAGTAAGAGTTAATAGGCAGTGAATTGTGAGGGGTTGCTTCTTTCTGGAATTGGTCATCCTAATCAGGGGTGGACAGGGAGTCAATTGACTGCAATTCGAATGAACGTCTCAAATAATTGTTTAGTTGAGTTTTTATTTTTAAATTATATTCATGGCTTACCCCCTGATTAGTATCCCAATTTCTTCCATGAAGTCAGAATTATCAAGAATACGAGATAATCGACAAACATCTCGCAACGCCCTATGCCGAGTATTCAAAACATTCACTGTACTGGGGGATCTCCATGTAACCGGCCCACGCAACCTATCTAATAGGAATATGCACTCCCCATTTTTCCCCCTATGATTATGATGATTATCGTTAAAAGTCCCGTATAATGCAGAGTTATGGACACAGTCTAGCCCGGGGATGATAACTCTTGCTCAGAATAAAAATATTTTTGCGAGAGAGCAAACGCAAAGAAAATAGAAATTTACGTGTAGAGAAGGAATTTCCCCATATATATTTTAGGGCAAAGATAGCAATTACACACCTATATGGCGGGTGAAGATGCTTTGCCACAGATTTAGTCCTCTTTAAAACGATGTGACCAACCGGCCTTCTGGAAACAAACTAACCGGCTCCAGGCAAAAATGTCGAGATGCCCAAAAAGTTTGTCATTTTGTTATTTCCATATTTATAATATATGAATTTTCATCCCCTTATCTTTTTTCTTCATCAAAATATGTTTTATATCGTTCATTTTCATTTCCATCTTGGGTTAACTTTGACTGGCCTTTTAATTTGCTTTCTGGTCCTTATTACCCTAATTATACATAACGAGTGGCCTTTTTTTTTTCTTTTTTTTTTTCTTTTTTTTTTTTTGATTACCGGCCCTATTAACCCAATTATATAATGTATAATGTCAGACCTTTTTGTTGCTTACCGGCCCCTTTTTAGCCCAATTATTCATAATCATGATTATTGGTCCTTTTGTTGCCTACCGGCCATCTTTAACCTACTTATGTGTAATGACCGGCCTTTTTTTGCTTACTGGCCCTTTTTAACCCAATTATGTATAATGACTGGCCCTTTTTGCTTACCGGCCCTTTTTGCTTACCGGCCCTTTTTGCTTACCTGCCCTTTTTAACCCGATTATCTATAATGGCTGGCCTTTTCGTTGCTTTCCAGCCCTTTTAAACCCAATTTTAAATAATCTTAATGACCGGCCTGTGAGGAAACTTCCTAAACTTAGTGCCCATGGTGAACCCGCTCCTGATCCTATGATACTGTGTAGAAATAATGTACCAGTCGCGTCCGACAAACATGCTGACAGCGGTAGCGAAAAAGCTAAACTTCCTCATGTATTTTTGAAATGTTTTTTTTTTTAAAGCAAACCAAAGTATCATAATCTCAACCAACCAAACAAACTAACCATTAATGGTATAGACCAATTCCACTACCAATTTATGTGTTTGGCCCTCTATCGGCGACGCGATAGCTGCAGTGTGCAAGCGCGCTGACCGCTATTGGCTCTATGTATACAAAATCAATAAAGATATGAGATATGCCCTGATATTGTTCCATTCACTTTATTCTAGATCAATAAAAATAAAGCATAGATACATGGGTAGATGAGGCAAGACAATGCACTGCCGCAGTAAACAGGAGCCCTTGATGTTACCTTGTTTACATGTTTTCACTCATTAAATTGTACGCCAAACTACATAATAATAATGTTTCTTGACTTCAAAGTCCTTTCTGTTGAGTTTTTTTTTTTAAACCCACTGGCGACGAATTCCTTCACATGCATTAGGCCTACGCAGTGGCGTAGACAGGTTCCTACACCGGGGGGGGGGGGGGGGATGATTTGCCATTCACGAGAAATCGAGGATCCATTTCGTATACAGTTACACACGCACGCACACTCACACACATACACCCGAATGCATAGACATAAATAGAAGATCTACGCACCGTGACAAACGAATATAGAATATGGACTGACACACATTATTGCATAGAAAAACTGTGACGGCACCGAAATTACCCAAAAGTACTATAAATAACTACATAAATCAGAATAATGATTGATATGGTTATGATAGTAATTGTCATGTCAGTCACATTAATGATGATAATGATGATGATAACTCTTATCATTATCATAAATATAATAATAATACTACATTTCTAATTGTTATTATTATTATTGTTATTGTTATAATGAAAATAATTACCATTATCATTATTGCTGTTCCTATCATTTCTAAACATGTTGATTCAGTTTAATTGTAAGCAAACATCCTTCCCTAAACCGAGTGGGGGGGGGGGGGGTGATGATTGTGGGGAGATGCATACCCCTCATCCCCCCCCCCCCCCCCGGCTGTCTACGCCCCTGGGCCTACGGAAACTTGTGTAGGGAGTACGGCTTCGCACACAAGCGGGCTTCATCAGTTAGCTTCCAATTTTTAAGCTTTCTCCAATTGTTGTGGCATTTGAGCACCGCACAGCTGCGATCTGAACTTTCCTGATTATTCCTTATTTCAAACATTAAGAGAAATATTCATACATTGTTTGAAAATAGGGGGAAAAAATCGAACGATCGTACATAACGCGCTATTGACCTGTGTAGTATAAAAGTTGGGGCGCACACTGCAGTATGTCCAGTCTGCTGCCCTCTCGCGTTGTGGAATTGGTCTATAGTTTTATGCAACGGGGCCCTGGAGTTTCATGTCATCCCCTGTGCCCCTCCCCGTTTTGCAAGTTTTCGAAGTGGACGGTTTCCTGAAATTTTACGGAGACATCAGTCAGCCAGCTTCTCCTTCACACCAACAAACTGAAATGTTAAATGAACGTGTAAAAGGGTGGAGAAGTGATTACATTTTCAGAATGACATACACCTGTATCAACCCTTTGAACCCCTAGGTTTAGGCCTAAGCATTTCCCTTGAAATTGTTTTCCAGAATGTAATACACATTTTCAGGCCCTGTGCATGGTATGAATTTACAAACAATACAACCAAGTTCGCCCATTTTGATGTATCATTGCCACCATACACTATGAACCTTGGCGGACAAAGATAGCGGACAAAATAAACAACCTCTCATTCTACCCTTCACATTGATTCTGGTAGTCAAAAGAACATCCCTTCACCGCTATTGTTTAAAATGTGTGGACCTGGAACTACATGATCAAACATAATAGCGGTGAAGGGATGTTCTTTGACTACCAGAACCATTGTGAAGGGTAGAATGAGGAGTTGTTTATTTTGTACGCTTTCTTTGTCCATCATGTTCATAGTGATATTTTCAGTTGTTTGGTTCCTCTTAGTGACTGCACATGGACTTCGACCAAGCGTTGCATTGACTGTGTGATTGCATTGCCTTTTCACTAAAGTTCATCCTCCCCACCGTCGGATTAAGTGAAAAAATCTGCCAGTTCACCATGTTCTGATATTATTCAGTCAGGCGTATAATGCTTTTTTTCCAGAGCGCAAGTCCTGCCACAGGAGTGATTCAATCTTTTCATGATATAGGCCTAACAGACGTTTTCCCAAAGAGATCAGCGACTTCCCCGAAAACTTATCTCGAGTTTAAATGCGTCATTCTTTCCAGTTTATATACCTGCCCATACGATACTGTAATCCTTCTACTTGGCCAGGAGTTAAAATATAGCTAGAATGGTGAAGAAGATGACAGGAGTCACAAAGTAGAGTTATCAGGACAGCTTTCGTGAGTGTGATGTCGAAATGTATCTTTAACCTTTAAAAAAATGGTAAAGCCTAAGCTTACCTACTGAATTTGGTGGCAGTGGGTAAAGAGTAGTTCTTCTTTCAACTTCTCTGTGTATGAATATGTGTAAGGATGTGTTACAGCGTGTGTTTGTGTGCAGGGAAATCATTTACTTTCAATAACTTTTTTTTTTCAATTCCATGATTTATTGGTACTGTATTTTACACATTCAAATGTGTTTGTCTTTCACACGTTCATATGGAGAAGAAAAATCAGAAAGCAAAAATGGACTGCTTAATGCTTATTTTGATTTGTAATCAATCAATCACGTATAGTACAGCATTTTTAATTCAAGAGCAGATAAAGCCCTACATTCAGTGATGTAGTACGGTTGCAGATGATTCAGACCGACTGATTGGGACTCAGACAAGATTCAGACCGACTGATAACTGTCGCCTGAAGGAGGCTAGACTCTGTTGGATCCATTTATGGCGCCCATCCATTTTCCGTCGTCATGGTCGTAAGTCCAAAACCTGAAAGTTTAAATTGTTTTTGGTTGATAGAAATATAAGCGTCACAAAAAAGGAATTCAGACTTTTGCTTCTCGTTATTTCCAATTGAGAATCATCGTCATGTGACTTATGCCTGCCTTTCAAATAAACCGCGAAGGCTGATTGTTTGGCAATGCATCGGAATTCAAATGGTAAAATGTATGTCTTGATTTGCCATAAGGCCATAGATTGAGTAATCCTCGGTCTTTCAAGCCTTAACCTATCTATGAACTTACAGAGGACCTGGATTGTGATCAGGGGCGTAACAGGTACCTGTTATCGGAGGGGAGGGTGGCAGAGCCCAAAATTTCCCGGTAACTAGTCTATGTCTAGAATCTGTGGCGTAGCTAGGACTGGCTTTTAGGAGGACGGTAGTGCTCCACCGGCGTAAATCCAATTTGAGGAGTGGGGATGAAAAACTTTTTAAACGATTTTTTTTCCCTCTCATACACATTTATTTTGCGAGCGAGCGAGCAGAAAATAACCACTTTTCCGCTTTTGAATCGCTGTTCGAATAAAAATTCTAAAATATGACGAAAGAGCGATGCGAGCTAGCCCAAAATAACCATTTTTTTTTTGGTTTTCAATAGCATTTTCAAATAGAAATTCTAAAATATGATGGCTGTTTATGATAGATATTCAGAATTTTTACTAACTGATTAATTAAAATATATTTTCTTCCTTAAAAAGTGTGTCTGCATGGGGGGAAATTTGTGCACACCATCTCCCCTCTCCCCCCTAAGTGGGGTTAAAAGATCCGCCACCCCCGGAATTAACACCAATGTAGTTCTCCCTAGGGGGAGGGTGCAGGGAAGGGGGAGTTTCCCCCTCCCGCGCGAAGCGCGGAAGCTCCGACGTTTATTTGAATTGTTAGTTGCCGGTAATTAAGTCTATCTTCTGCGTCGTAACCATGGTAACTAGGATTTCATGTTAGGAGGACGGTAGTGCTCCCTAAGGGGGGTGCAGGGAGGGGGAAGTTTCCCCCTCCCGCGCAAAGCGCGGAAGCTCCGACGTTTTTTCGATGTCAGTTCCCGCTCTTCTTACGCTCTCTGCCTGTTATCGGGGGGGGGGGGGAAGGGGGCATACGCATAGCCAAAAATTTCCAGCTAATTAAGTCTAGAATCAGTGGTGTAGCTAGGATTTCCTTTTAGGAGGACGATAGTGCAAAGCGCGCTCCCCAGGCATGCTAGGGGGAGGGTAGAGCCGAAAATTTCCCGGTAACTAAGTCTAGGAATAGAATACGCGGAGGTGAGCCCGCACTGCGAGTTACTTGTTGCGAAGCCTTTAGCGGGTGGGGCCCAAGGTTCTGGTTTAGGGCCCTGATGATGGGAAGGCCACTGCCGGGGTCCAGTGAGTGGAGCACCCGGAAACTCCTGGGTTTTGGTACTAAATTTTCCCTCATTTTTTGTTTCCCTTTGCTTTCTTCATTTTCCCCCTTTCCCTCTTTTCCCTCTCTCTCTCTTCTTCTTTCTCCCCTTTCTCCTTTTTTCTTTCCCTTTCTCCTTCTTCCTTTCCCTTTCTCCTTCTTTCTTTCCCTTTCTCCTTTTTTCTTTCCCTTTCTCCTTCTTTCTTTCCCTTTCTCCTTCTTTCTTTCCCTTTCTCCTTCTTTCTTTTCCTTTCTTGTTCTTCTTCTTTCTTTTCCTTTCCTCTACTTCCTTTTCCTTTCTCCCTTCCTTTTTCTTCCTTTCCCTCCTTTTCATTTTTCCCGGTGGTTTGGTGGATTTTCCCGCTGAAATCCTCCAGGGGGCACTCTGTCCCCCATGCCCCCCCGGCTGTTACGCCACTGATTGTGATGACTTGTGGCTAAACCTGAATAATATGCATTTACACCCACAAAAAGACGAAAGTCATACTCATAGTGGCATTAGGCTACATGTATAATAAAAACTGGGAAACGAATAAACATGACAAAATTCAGAAATTTACGTTTAGAAAATGTAAAGGAAATCAAATAGTTGTTATGCTTGACTCTGGTATGACAAGGGGTGATCATATTTCTTGTGTTGTTGGTAAATTCTGTTGGGCGAGAAGTTGTATAAAGACGCTTGCTTTCATTGAAATATTGAAGAATATGTATTTTCGCTATGATTTTAACTTGTATTCATTATTGTATTACTCTAGCTGTGCAAAAGCCCATTGGCTGTTTGGAATAAGATCCCAAAATCTCCTTGAATAATGATTATCATAAATCTCAGCGCTCTTGTTACTCAAGCTGAAATGACAGTCAGTTACTTAAACACGGAATTGCCCTATTCAGCCAGTCCGCAGGTCTGTATGCTAATGAGCAGATAAGCAGGATTCACGTAAATACTCTCGTGGCCAAATCTTCCACCCTATCAAATATCAGTCATGAATTATGAGACTTTCTTTCTGGAAGAATTTAACTACTTTATCATCAAGTGAAATCATTGGTTGATACAGCATTGAAAAGAGTAAATATCACACCTTTGCATTTTTACATTCATTTTGATAACATATTAGGGGAAATATGTGTAAATTAGGGTTTAAAAAAACCCAGATGCTTCAAAGAACAATTGTAATCCTCCCATTTATCTTGCGGATTGTGCAAAACTCTCTGTTTTGAACCCAAATAATATTTACATCAGAATAAAGCTGTAAGTCTGTATTTTCTCAAAAAACCATTCTTAATGTGGGGCACCTTTTAATCGGGCCAAAGGCATACTTTTCCCAACGAAGTTCAGGACAAGATTTCTTGATTTTTTATCAGCATGAAATCCAGTGCTCTGATTGGCTGAATAGGGTCAGAATCATACCAGCGCGGTTGTTTTGAACAGATTACCACTTGAAGAGTGTGATCTTCAAAGACTCAGCAAGTGACCGTTAGGATTCCAGGATGAGTATGTGGACCAATCACAGAGCAGTATTTATGGTTTGGGGCTGATAATTGCACTTGGTCTGTGTAAAGTGTGCTCTTGACCCGATTAAATTGCATCTTGTGTTAGAATTGTTTTTTTCATAAAGCATAGGTATTCAGCTTTGTGGTCATGTAAAAATTATTGGGGCTAAAGCATAAAAAGCCTTAGAAAATGGCAACTCTAGGCAGGCGAAAAAAATAATCATTTTTGTATTGTTTTTTTAGATCAACAATTTCACTTCTTCTTCCAAATTTTTCATGAATCTCAAACACATGGCATAAGAGAATGATTATTCATCTTTACATAGATACCACATCGAATTTCATAAAGCATTAGAGCAGCAAGGGCCATGATGAAAGTGGTGTTCTGACAGGTTCTAAATCATTAGATATACATAGCCTGTGCCGTTCATGCATACCAGTTAAAAGAAAGAAGCCACTTTTTGTGGACCTGCGGACCATGTGTGTCAATTTGTGTTCCCGGCTGGGGGATAAATGAAGCCGAATATCCCCGACCCCGGAGCAAAGCAACCGAGCAGGGAAAGGGTGTGGAGGTTCAAACGTGAAGGATTAAGCGGGAAGTGGGGGGGGGGGGGGTCGGGTGGGGGAGGGTTGTGTAGGACCTGTTTTGCTGGCCATATCTCTGCATTATAAGTCTAATCTACAGTTCCCCCAATTAACCGTACAAAAATTGTTTTCAAACAATATCGCGGAAGGGTACATCCTCATTACTTGAATGAAAGCTTTAGGGAATTGAACCTTTACTTACAATGTAGAGTATGGACCATCCCGCTTCTTAATTTGCGAACGAGCGAACGAGCAAGCCGAAAATTCCACTTTCTATCTATAAAAGAAATGTTATTTGTCTTCAAAATACACTCAAGCAATATAAGATGTTTTACTAATTCAGCACCTCACTGGTCAAATTGTTTACTTTCCTAAGCCATGCACGCTATATTTCAAATATCACAAGCGAGGGAGGTGAGATAGGGGAAAACACATTCCTTTAGTGATGCAGTATTATTTTGTCATCAAAATCCACTACAGGTTTATAAAATATCTACATTAAATATTCGAGTGAACGCAGCCAGCGAGGAAAAAAAAAATTACATTTTTTGCATAGCCTCAAAGATATCTAAAAAGTTTTTGATCAGCTTATTGCCAAATGATACTTTTCGGCGCATCGCTTGCCATCTAAACCATTTTATTTCTATGAGCGAGCAAAGCGACCTACCGACAAAAACTCTGTTTCTTTCCAATAAAACGTAGAATTTCCACCAAAGTAAATTAGATGAATTTTATGATGTACCATTTCCCTGTATTCGAGAAAAGCTTTACATCTCGCTGTAAAAATATTACAATATTCGGACATGTTGCTGAGGGAACAAGAGCGCTCGCCTCATGATCTCGTTTCTATGAGCGAGCGGAGCGAGCGAGCGAGAAAGGGCTATTTTTGATATTAAGAACAGCTAGGTTCTAGTGTACTATTACTCCAATCATGATTTTAATAACATTCATTTTAACAGCATCCTCCTTCTCATAGTAGGTATAGAACTGGCTACTGGTCACAGGACATTATCTCATGAAAATTCTTCTGTCATGGGTTTTCTTCTCGTTCGACTTCCTACATGTATAACATTGTATAGAAAGACAAGATGCAAACCAGTTTCATTTCATAATAAACCCAGATAAAAAGAATCAACTGGCATTGGTTGAGATAACAAAAAGATATTAAATGCGAGTAGAACAATAATAGCATACCATTTGATAGAAAGACAAGATGCAAACCGATTTGCTTTTATAGATAAAGTATTATAACCTCACTGGTTGGGATACTTAGAATGCGAGCGAGCGAAGCGAGCGAGCGCTGTAAGTCTTTTCCTTTTCCTTTCCTTTAAAAAAAATTTCTTTGCTCTTTATTGTCACTGTCTTTGTCTTTACTTTTTTTTCAAGGATTATAGGAGGCTTTGATTTTTTCCCTTTTTTTTCAAGGTGAATTATCGGGGGGGGGGGGTGATTGTACAGGCCATCCCTCCTGACCGAAATATGGGGGGGGGGGGTATACCCCCCCCCCGGACTAACTGTGTTCTTGTTTTGAAAATACAAAGTAATATAATACCGACTTAGTTACAATCAAGGTATGCAAATGAATTGTAAATTGTAGAACACTTTATTCTTTAATGTGCCCCTCCAACTTCCCCGCTCAATGACTGAATATACAAGAAAATATGGGAACAAGATTGTTTGATGCACTCCCTGGTAATGCTCCTGAAGGCGTGTACATCGCTTTATAAGCTAGTTTGAAAAAATATGCAAAACTTTCGTCTTGAGTAAATGGATATTATAACAGTGCTATTCAGATATCTACATTTTACAATACCATTTATTCACTCTCCATTTTGTATTTTACTGTGTGTCACAAAGTGACCAGGAATTTAAATCAAGGGACAGCAATTACTACCAGACCAATAGGAACAATAATCTCATAGGGCAGAGTGCACGGGTTGAATGGGAGAGTTATAATGTGAATGATGTGTGCTGGACAGTAGTACCTTGTGCAATAGCCATGCAGAGCTGTGCAAATATGATTGGTGTATGTTGCATGAGTTAGCTACTGGGCAGAGCATTGGTCAGGGCAGGACTTGTGTGCTGAGTGACTGTGAGAGGAGTTAAGATGCGCAGCAATTACTTCATATTTTTGGTGCCATCTTCCTTGTTAATCTGGGCAAAGCAGGCCAGTAGAAGACTCCCTTACAGCTTCCTTCATGATTTTGAGACCAGGAAGTTATTTATTTTATATTTTTGGGTAGTAATTTTCCATAACTTTACCCTATTTTCTTGTATATAGTGTAATGCCATAAATTAAGGCGTGGCACAGGAATCGAATTTCATTTATATAATGGAAGACACAGAGTTCTAGCATGTTAGCAGAAAACCAATGAAGTGAATTATTTAATTAGTAAACTATATCTGTGCCACCAATATTTGTATTTTCATCTGACAGAAAGAAGCTAAGTTATTCAATTTTGGTGATATTTTGTGTAGAATCTTTGTGTGGCTGAAATAAGTTTAAAGACAGATAATGATGTTTTTCTTTAACACATTGGAGAAAAGAAGGGATTTGATTTTCTAATTTAGTATGCATTTTACTTGGAAAAATAGTAAAAGGAATCAAAGACATTTTATGATATATTTGGATTGCTAGATGAAGATGAATTATGTATAGAGCTTTAATAGCCAAGGAAGGTTTGCATTATTGATGATGAAATCCAGTGATTATTTTTGAGATACTGTTCTGAATTAAAAGGTGGATATGTATTATGTGATAGCAGTATGCAAGAAGATAAGGTTATGAATATTGCTTTTCTGATTTATTGCTGATACTTGAATATCTTTCTTATACATGCAAGAAGCAATATTGTGTAAATGGTTGATGAATATATATATATTTATGTTTAGAATTATTGGGTAAAACTGTATGCTGTGACTCCCAGGTTGTATATATTGCTTCAACAGCAGTCAGGCAGCTGGGTTCTAGGACAGATCTTGTTGTCTTTCACCATTGAGATGGGGTCCTTCGTCTACTAGACGAGCTACATGAAACCTCACTGAGTTTGACAAACGTAGATGACGATTACGTTGATGACGAGTACGTCGAAAGCCTTCAACTGTTAACTTGAACACCCATGGTCATCCGGTAACAAGTCTACCCGCATTCGCTATCTGGCTATCGACATGATAGAGATACACCAGAATCACAGAGCGAGAGAATGTAAGGGATTTCCATAGGGTTGAGAACAGTCGCGAGCATTAAATTTACAGTTTATCAAATAGTCTGCACGTGCTATGTAAACTCAAGTAATTTGATTAATGGAGCTCAAGTTTTGTATTTTTTGGATATTTGCAGTACTGCTTTACCAAAAAGGGGTAATTTTATTTCCTACAGAAGAAATGGAAAGATTTTTTAACCTTTTATATTTATATAGTGAATATTTTCTTTTGTGATGTGGAAGCCACTGGAGTATATACATGTATGTCATACTGAAAATGTTGAATGAATGATCTAAGTCTATTCAAATTCATGTTTATTCATTTCCAACAGAAAAAAGAAA
Organism: Echinometra lucunter; assembly: GCA_029962745.1. NCBI lineage: Eukaryota > Metazoa > Echinodermata > Echinoidea > Camarodonta > Echinometridae > Echinometra > Echinometra lucunter. Next base: position 38 of record JAPZVO010001429.1, on the reverse strand, counting down.
TTTGACATTTGCATAGATATAATCATCATGAAATTAAG
>JAPZVO010001428.1:0-17611 GCA_029962745.1 Echinometra lucunter | reverse complement strand
TCAACATTTCATTTTTAAGCGTGTGGAGAAAAAGATATATATCTTGACTGATGATCAATGACGATTTTTTTTTGTAAAGTGAACACATGGTGAAATTTGGTACAACATATTTAATATCAACATTCTAAGATTCAGTCTATCTCGACCATAAAAGAAAACAATTATAGTATATATATCAGAAGGTCTTTTTAATCTGTGATTATCTATCTACAGTATTTTTCTGCCCAAAACCCTGCAAGCTAATTTCAAAGTAATAAAGCCTTTTTAGTTTCAGTTCATTTGTCTGCCTACCAGAACATATAACCTTAGGCTTATGTAGTTTATATAATGCTAACACGTAAAAACTAACATAACTTCCAAAAATATTCGAACAATGTGCTGGAATTGACATTATTTTTTTCCCAAATGAAACAATTTGAACACAATTCTATCCATGTGTACAGCAGTAGTGATAGCCTGTACTGTTCAATTACTGGTCAAACGGATATCAGTATGCGTGAATACCATACCGGAAAGGTTTCATATTTTGACTGATGATCAATAAAGATTTTTTTTCTAAAGTGAAATTTGGTACAACATATTCAATATCAAAATTCTAAGAGTCAGTCTTTCTCGACCATAAAAGAAAACAATTATAGTATATATATCAGAAGGTCTTTTTAATCTGTGATTATATATCTACATTATTTTGCTGACCAAAAGCCCGCAAGCTAATTTCAAAGCAATAAAGCCTTTTTAGTTTCAGTTCATTTGTCTGCCTACCAGAACATATAACCTTAGGTTTATGTAGTTTATATAATGCTAATACGTAAAAACTAACATAACTTCCAAGAAAATTCGAACAATGTGCTGGAATTGACATTATTTTTTTCCCAAATGAAACAATTTGAACACAATTCTGTCCATGTGTATAGCAGTGGTGATACCCTGTAGTGTTCAATTACTGGTCAAACGGATATCAGTTTGCGTGAATAGTTCTTAAATAAGAAATGAAATCAAGAAACTACAGCAAAATATCTAATGTGCTCAGAATATAATACATGAAAGGCCTTCATTGCAGCACCTAATACTGGCTAGTTACACCAGGATATGGTAACTATGCAGAGTTATCAATGTACAGATGAACTCAGAAGTTGGATTACTTACAGCAACTCTAGCCCGGGTAAATCTGAGAAGCTTCCAGGTTGTAAGGACTGAATCTGATTTCCAGTCAAATTCCTAAAAACACAAAAATAAATTCTTCTAAAATGTTAAAGTTGTTCAAAACCAAATGATACCACACTGGAAAGGTTTTATATTTTGACTGATGATCAATAAAGATTTTTTTTTTCTGAAGTGAAATTTGGTACAACATATGCAATATCAAAATTCAAAGAGTCAGTCTTTCTCGACCATAAAATAAAACAATTATAGTATATAAATCAGAAGGTCTTTTTAATCTGTGATTATCTATCTACATTATTTTGCTGACCAAAAGCCTGCAAGCTAATTTTAAAGCAATAAAGCCTTTTTAGTTTCAGTTCATTTGTCTGCTTACCAGAACATATAACCTTAGGTTTATGTAGTTTATATAATGCTGATACGTAAAAACTAACATAACTTCCAAGAAAATTCGAACAATGTGCTGGAATTGACATTATTTTTTTTTTCGCAAATGAAACAATTTGAACACAATTCTATCCATGTGTATAGCAGTAGTGATAGCCTGTAGTGTTCAATTACTGGTCAAACGGATATCAGTATGCGTGAATAGTTCTTAAATAAGAAATGAAATCAAGAAACTACAGCAAAATATCTAATGTGCACAGAATATAATACATGAAAGGCCTTCTTGCAGCCCCTAATACTGGATAGTTACACCAGGTTATGGTAACTATGCAGAGTTATCAATGTACAGATGAACTCAGAAGTTGGATTACTTACAGCTCCCGTAGCCCGGGTAAATCTGAGAAGATGCCAGGTTGTAATGACTGAATCTGATTTCCAGTCAAATCTCTAAAAACACAATGGTAAATTATTCTGAAATGTTGAAAATGTTAAAATGCAAATGATACCATGGAGAAAAAGATTCATATCTTGAATGATGATCAATAAAGATTTCTTTTCTAAAGTAAAATTTGGTACAACATATTCAATATCAAAATTCAAAGAGTCAGTCTTTCTCGACCATAAAATAAAACAGTTATAGTATATATATATCAGAAGTTCTTCATATAATGCCAGTTTATATGATGCTAATACGTAAAAACTAACAAAACTTCCAAGAAAATTCGAACAATGTGCTGGAATTGACATAATTTTTTCCCCCAAATGAAACAATTTGAACACAATTCTATCCATGTGTATAGCAGTGGTGATACCATGTAGTGTTCAATTACTGGTCAAACGGATATCAGTTTGCGTGAATAGTTCTTAAATAAGAAATGAAATCTACAAACTACAGCAAAATATCTAATGTGCTCAGAATATAATACATGAAAGGCCTTCATTGCAGCCCCTAATACTGGCTAGTTACACCAGGATATGGTAACTATACAGAGTTATCAATGTACAGATGAACTCAGAAGTTGGATTCCTTACAGCCGCCGTAGCCCGGGTAAATCTGAGAAGCTTCCAGGTTGTAATGACTGAAATTGATTTCCAGTCAAATATCTAAAAACACAACGGTAAACTATTCTGAAATTTTGAAAATGTTCAAATGCAAATGATACCATAGAGAAAAAGATTTATATCTTGACTGATGATCAATAAAGATTTTTTTCTAAAGTGAAATTTGGTACAACATATTCAATATCAAAATTCAAAGAGTCAGTCTTTCTCGACCATAAAAGAAAACAATTATAGTATATATATATCAGAAGTTCTTTTTAATCTGTGATTATATATCTACATTATTTTGTTGACCAAAACCCTGCAAGCTAATTTCAAAGCAATAAAGCCTTTTTAGTTTCAGTTCATTTGTCTGCTTACCAGAACATATAACCTTAGGTTTATATAATGCTAATATGTAAAAACTAACAAAACTTCCAAGAAAATTCGAACAATGTACTGGAATTGACATAAATTTTTTCCCAAATGAAACAATTTAAACACAATTCTATCCATGTGTATAGCAGTGGTGATACCCTTTAGTGTTCAATTACTGATGAAATGGATATCAGTATGCGGGAATAGTTCTTAAATAAGCAAAAATGAAATCAAGAAACTACAGCAAAATATCTAAAATATCTATGTAGAGTTGGTGGCATTGTGTGCAGTGGATGGCATACATACAATCGTTCGTAGTAGAGGAGAAACTTCCCCGGATGATTCATTGGGACTTGGGTCCTCAAATGGTTGTAGGGTTGTGGTGACTCTGCATGTGTTGCACCTTGGTCTGCCACACGGATGGGTACCACTCTGGATGAGGTTAGACGTAGTGGGCAGACGGGAAGATACCAAGGCTTGTCGCAATGAGCGATCCTTGCGATAAGCTATGAGAGGTGGCTCTTTGAAGATTTCTCCGGTAGCTGGGTCGTCTCGCAAGAGGGAGAAGTTATCAGTGATGATCTTGGCGACACGTTGGTTGGTGGGGGTGGTACGTGAGGACAAAGGGTACCCTGGGAGCGCTGGTAGTCATACGACGTTGCATAATAGCCACACGAGGTTGCTTGAGAATTCCATTCATGGCAGAGGTGACGATGCTCTCTGGATACCCACTCTGGTTGAAGAAATCATTTTATCAACCTGCCGGTGGAAGTCATCTTCCTCACTGCAAAGTCGACGAACACGTGTGAGTTGAGAGTACGGAATGGACCGTTTGCAAGCTGGTGGATGAGATGATCCATAATTCAAATAAGCCTGCGAGTCGGTAGGTTTGTAGTGGACAGACGTCTTGATACCGGTGTCAGTTAGAGAGATGTCGATATCCAGGAACGACACGCACCTACTGGAGATCTCTCATGGGTGACCTTAACAGTAGGATGGGAACAGTTGGATTTGTTGATGAAGTTGAGAAGGTCCTCCTCCGTCCCGGCGGCAATACCAAGGTAATCGTCGATATACCTTTTAAAGAGAAGGGGCTGTTGTGTATCATCACCAGATAAGATCTTCGTCTCGAGATGGCCCATGAAGAGACAAGCAAAGGATGGCCCCATTTTGGTTCCCATAGCCACTCCTCGTTTTTGACGGTAGAATGTGTTGTCGAAGTTGAAAGCCGACGGAGTAAGAACAAGATCAGTAAGACCAATGACAGTATGATCATCAGGTCTGTTGGGAGAAGGGTGTTATGTATTGGCATCTCATACATGTGAAGCCAAGGTTTGTAACATTTGGCACTTCATAGTAACACAGTGCTACACACATGATGTCAAACTGATCACTTGTGTCCATCTGAATATGTTACATGGTAGTACGGATTTCAGCCTGTAGCCGACATTATGGTGGAAGTGTGTCCTACAGCAGAATAAAGAGACATTTGTGATTCAACACAGTCAGCAAAGGGACAAGAAACTGCCAATGGAAGATGACAAATAGTGAAAGTTTACTGTGATCTGCCTTTGTGATTCATGCTGGAGCTAGAGCCCACTGCAGCTAACCACACACAGCGTATATACAGCTGTAAGTGCACACATAGTGACTCTATACACGTGCATAGTGAAAGTTTGTGTGTGAGAACTTAAGTTGACAGAGTTGCATGGGAGAGGACAGCTACATGATGGCTACTAGAAGTGATAAGCCCTCCACGAATTGGTCATCATCAGACTTGCTGAAAGAGTGGCGCAGGTTCAAACAACATTGTGAATTCACACTAAGGGTCCCCTTTCTGCAAAATCAGAGGTAGAGAAGCTGAATTATCTCATGACACACTGGGGATAAAGGCAGAGAGATCTACCAGACTTATGAATGGCAACCTGCTAGGCAAGATACTAGTGGTCAGCAATTTCCAGCTGAAAATGAAACACTGCAAGGAGTGTACAACAAATACGAAGAGTATGTCAAGCCAAAACGCAACCAAATCAGAGCTACGGTGAATTTTAACCGGAGGAAGCAAGAAGAAGGAGAGAAGTTTGACAACTTTGTGACCGATTTGAAAATCCTCATAAAGGACAGTGACTATCAAGAGGAGGATAGAATGTTGCGAGATGCAATAGTTCTGCGGTCTCTGCACCCCAGTGTTAGAGAAAAATACCCGGAAGAAGGTGATGCCCTAATACTACAAAAGGCCATTCAAAGAGGGCAAAAGTTAGCCCAAGACTCGATCAAGATCATCAAGCAGGGTGAAGTTCATGCTATCCAAAGGCCACAAAAGGGGCAACAGAGGAAGAAAACTGGCCAAAAGTTCAAATACAAAAAGCTACCACCCAGCTGACAAGGAGAAAATCGCACCCAGTAAAGGCAAATGCAACAGATTTGGGCGCAGCCCTGAACATGAGAAATGTCCAGCTACAGGGCAGATCTACAATGCTTGCAAGAAACAGAACCACTTCGCTGTTGTTTGCCGTATAAAGAATGCCCACAGCGTGGAGCAGAGTCAAGATGCTCAGGGTGGTGACCTGTCAGGATCTGATGAGTTTGCGTATGAAATTGGGGCAGTCCACCAAGTCAGTGGTGATAAGGATGAATGGTATGAAACTGTCAACATCATGGGCAAAGATGTCGAGGCCCAAATAGACATGGGTGCAGCACAATCCATAATGCCCAGTCATATCTTCAAAGCACTGCAATGCAGAGAGAAACTGGAAAAGTGCAGAACCAAATTTGCATCCTACACCCAACATGAGCTGAAAGTGGAAGGATCTGCAATACTCACAACCAGCTACAAAGATGCATGCATCGAGGTAAAGTACTATGTAGTAGATGCTGCATCAAAACCAGTCCTCCTGTCAGGAGAAGCTAGCACCAAACTCAAGTTGATAAGGCAGCTTCACAGCATCAGTGAGTACCCAGAACTACAGAGTCTGACAGGGTGCCTTCCACGAACATACTCCTTAAAGATAGATCCCACTGTGAAGCCAGACGTTCACGCACCAAGAAGACAGCCCAAGGCCCTTGCCGAGAAAATAGTGGCCAAGCTGAAAGACATGGAAAATGATGGTCATATCACAAGAGTCACGGAGCCCACCGACAGGGTCAACTCAATGGTGACAGTCGTAAAGGGAGAGAAGGTGAGGATCTGCTTAGATCCCAAGGACTTAAATCGAGCAATCAGAAGGGAGCATTACAAGATCCCCACTGTAGAAGAAGTCATAGCAGACATGCCAGGAGCAAAGGTCTTCTCAGTCCTTGATGCTAAGTCAGGATTTCTGCAAATCAAAATTGACTATGAGCCAAGTCTACTGACAACGTTCAACACCCCAGTCGGCAGATACCGATGGCTCCGCCTTCCCTTCGGTATCAAGAGTGCTCCTGAACTGTTCCAACGCATAATGGACGAGATGCTCGTGACATAGAGGGAGCCAGAGCTGTAATGGACGACATATTCATCGCCGATAAGGATCTAAAATCACATAACGAGATCCTGGAGAAAGTTGTGGCAAAAGCAACTGAATGTAACCTGAAGCTGAACTTTAACAAATGCCAAATTCGTCAGTCCCAAGTGAAGTATGTGGGACACCTGGTCACCGACAAGGGTCTCGCTCCTGACCCAGACAAGGCCAAGACCATTGCCCAGTTGCCAAGGCCACAGAGTAAAGAAGAAGTCAAGAGATTCATAGGATTTCTTCAATACTTGTCGAAGTTTATTGACAAGCTGAGTGAAGTAGATGAGCCTCTGAGGCAATTGACGAAGAAAGATGTTGCCTTCCATTGGGGTCAGAGAGAGGAAAAGAGTTTCCAACAGCTCAAGAAACTCTGTACCAAGGCACCAGTCCTCTCCTATTATGATGGGAATAAGGAACTGACCATACAATGTGACGCTAGCAGCTATGCCTTGGGAGGTGTGCTACTACAAGAGGGGCGACCCATTGCATACACATCCAGGGCGATGACTCCTACTGAGATGCGATATGCACAAATAGAGGGAGAGATGCTTGCTATTCTTCACAGCTGCAAGAAGTTCCATCCCTATGTATATTTGGAAGGAAAATCATTGTGCACTCAGATCATAAGCCACTGCAGTCAATATTCAAGAAGCCCCTCCTGTCTGCACCCAAGAGACTGCAGTCAATGATGATGAGACTTTACGCATATGATCTAGAAGTGAAATACTTGCCTGGAAAGGAACTGGTAATAGGAGACACGCTCAGCAGAGCGAACCTTCAAGAAGTAGAGGAAGACATGCCTACCCTCCTGGTCAATATGGTAGAAAACATCGCAGTAGCACCAGCAAGATATGCAGAGTTCCAGAAATGCACTGCTAATGAGCTGAATGAACTGCATGCTATGATCCTAAAGGGGTGGCCAGACACCAAGACAGAGACTCCACACTCTATCCGAGAATACTGGAGCATCCGGGACGAGCTCGCAGTCATTGACGGTATCATCTACAAAGGGATGCGAATAGTTGTGCCACCGATTTTGAGAAGCTGCATGCTGGCCCAAATACACGGTTACTGGCCATGCATGAACCATCACATCGAGAGACTATTGCTAGACTGTGCAGAGTGCAACACCTACCAAAAGAGACAACCAGCAGAACCACTCAAGCCCACAAAGTTGCCTGATCTTCCATGGGCTGAAGTTGGCTCTGACCTGTTCGAAGGCAGTACATACTTCTTGATAGTGGACTACTTCTCAAAGTTCATTGAAGTCGACAGGATAGCGTCGACCAGAAGCACTGCCGTAATTGACCGCCTGAAGAAGCAATTCGCCAGGCACGGAATTCCCCTGAAGCTTAGAAGTGGCAACGGCCCCCAGTACAGCTCCCAAGAGTTTAAAGAGTTCTGCACAGGCTACAGCACTGAACACATAACGTCATCGCCTCTCTACCCTCAAGATAATGGCGAGGCCGAGCAAGCTGTTCAGACAATAAAACACATGTGGAGGAAGTGTGCCGACAAACAGCTGGCCTACTTATCTACCAGACAACACCACTGGCCAACTGTGACATGTCGCCGGCTCAGCTACTCTAAAGTAGTCAGCATGAAGGCTGTAAAGGAGAGCTTTGAGCACATGAAAGCATATGCTGAGATGTATTACAACGCCAAAGCTGGGAAAGATCTACCTTCGCTCCAACCAGGAGATCCTGTGAGGATGGCGCCATTACCAGGCAACAACGAATGGCTCCCAGCGAAAGTCATCAGCAAGCTTGATAGTGCACCGAAGTCGTACATAGTCGAGTGCCAAGGAAAGCGGTACAGGAGGAACCGCAGAGACCTGCGGAAGACTACAGAGTCTGCCAACAAGCCGCACAACCAACCTGCTGACAGAAGCCTAACTCAACGCCCGGTGACGTCTACCCTGCAGTCAGCAGCAGTGTCTGACACCAGTCAACATGTCCCTCCTGTCGAGCAGCCAAAGCAGGCAACTCACCATGTTCCTCTGCCCACTCCATCTGACCATCCACGAGAGGAAAAGAACCATAATCCTGAGAAGAGCAACTCACAGCCATATTATCAAACCAGAAGTGGACTCGTTATAGTAAGCCCCCACAGCGTTTGATCATGGATTAGTAATGAGGAAAGCGGAGAAGCATTATTTTTTTTTAACACTTGCATACGTAGGTTAGATTAGTATAGATTTTTTCCCCGATATATTTTATCTAGCGTCAATTTCGGAGGAAAAGTTCTTCTCATCTAGTTTTACAGACAAAACGTAGTTTGTTTTCATATTTATAATGAGCAAATCTATTTCGGCCGTTCCAGCGATTTGAAGGTGGTGTCTAAGGATCGACGTTCATTGGAGACACATCTGTAGGGACCTGAATGGTAAAGATTCAGGATTAGGGTGAAGTGCTAGTAACCTCTCCCCTATAAATTTTGTTTAGCTAGCAAAATCCGTGGTAGAAGCATGACAATATATATCTATTTCCTTTTTTGTTGTTATTATTTTAAGATTAAAGCTTTAAAAAAACCTACAACTCTACAAGATGCTTGTATTCGAATTGGCGATAACTTCACAAGAAATTAACTCAGTACACAGAACTCGGTTGGACTCAGTTTGAACCCAGTCTTACAAGATATCTACTCTTTTGTATTCACTTTGTTTTGTTGTTTCATACAAAGCCAATTTTTAAAATCTTGTTTAAAAAGGGAGATGTTATGTATTGGCATCTCATACATGTGAAGCCAAGGTTTGTAACACTTGGCACTTCATAGTAACACAATACAAGCATGCTACACACATGATGTCAAACTGATCACTTGTGTCCATCTGAATATGTTACAAAGGATGCTTTTCAAGGAAGAAGCGGACAGCAGCGAGCCCATCAGAACGGGGGATGTTGGTGTAGAGGGATCGGACGTCCATGGTGAAAAGGATCATATTTTCTTCCAGGAAAGAAGTGGAGTTGAGAATCCGTATCCTAATGCCTGTTGCCACGCGACCATTTTGGCGCGTTTTTGTTTGTTTTTGTTGACGCTCAATAAATTTTGTCATCCCTTAACAAAGGGCAATGCCCGCAATATTCGGAAATATCTTCATCTTTAAGGTTTTTTTATTCTACTTTCGTCTTGTCTATATATATATATATATATATATATATATATATATATATATATATATATGCGTGTGTGTGTGTGTACGTATAATGTTATTCCTATGATGTTAATAACAACAGTAACCACGAAACGAAGGGCCTCTAGATATGTGAAGCGCTTTTAAATTTGGGGAAAATGACGCATCTTGCTAGGTTATGAACCTCACCATTTCAAAATTTTGCTCGCTCGCTTCGCTCGCGAGCTAAAAATATCAAATTTCTTGTTATGAGGGAAGTGTTATTTTGTCATCAAAATACACCATCGGCCTATAATATCGAGAATACATATCTGGTCACTTCGCTGCTCCATTTTTGCACATAGCTGGCCCCTTTGTTTGCTGTCCGAAACCACCCCTTTTTCTAAACATTACAAGCAAGTAAGGCGAGCGAGGAAAAACACATTCTTACTGATGGTTGAAGTAGAACCCTTTTAGCAAAATACCCTTTGGGCCTCTGAAACATCTAAATTATTTATTCGGCCACCTTACTTGTCGAACTTGTTTGCTTTCAAATATCATCAATATTAAACGAGCGCAGCGAGCGAGGAAAAAATACTTTTTCATGGTAGAAGTGTTATTTCGTCATCAAAATAGCCTATAAAATATCATAATAATATATTCGATCACCTGTGTGACTCTATTTAGCTACTTCGCTTGCCATCTAAAACCATTCTGTTTCGACGAGCTTGTAAAGTCAGCAGCAAAATTGCGCGTAAATTGACAAAAGACTATGGATTCGAATCGTTACCAAGATACTGTAGATGGTTTCTGTAACTTTGTCACCACCTCGCTGCCCAAATATTATGATATTTTGGAATTTTGCTGCCGAAATAAGCTGCTTGCTGCCCGAAATCATCTCATTTGTAGCTTTTACAAGCGAGAATAGAGAGCGAGCGAACGAAAAAAATGGGATTTTCTTTTAATCTAGGCCGTTATTTACTGAAAGTGTATCTATTTTTTGGTCAACTTGCCGCTTGATTTTGAGGATGATATTCAGGCCTGGTAATATAACTAACATTTTATGAGCATGATGAATAGAAGAACGGTATAACATTAGATAGAGACACAAGATGCAAACCGATTCCCTTGAATAGTTATTATGACCGGCATTTGATGAGATACTTAAATGCAAGCGAACGAAGCGAGCGAGCACTTTCCGGTTTCCCGTTTTCTTTCTTTTTCCTTGTTTTCCACTTTCTTTTCACTTTCCTTCCTTTTCCCCCCTCTTTTCCCCTTTTTTCTTTAATTTTGTTTTCAGTTCAGATTGTTTTTATTTTTTTTTTGGCGGGGGGGGGGGGGGGGCAAAATTATATCTTTACCCCCCGAAATTTTCTTGGGGGGCGAAATGATTTCTTTGCCCCCGAAATTTTCTTGTCCCCCCCCCCAGGATCGACGCCTCTGCATATGCTGATACGTAAAAAACCAACAAAACTTCTACGAACATTTGAACAATGTACTGGAAATGACATTATTTTTTTTTAATGAAACAATTTCGACACAATTCTATTCATGTGTATAGCAATAGTGATAGCCTGTAGTGTTCAATTACTGGACAAACCGATATCAGTATACATGTATAGATCTAAAACATGTAAAATAAGAAAATGAAACCAAGAGGCCACAGGGAAATATCTAATGTGCCCTTCCTCGTAGCACCCTGTACTGGCTAGTAACGCCAGGATATGGTAACTTTAATATCAATATACAGGTAAACTGAGAAGTTGAATTACTTACAGCCAGTCCCAGGCGTGGATCCAGGATTTCTTGGGGGAGGGGCAAATTTGAAATCATGCGAGTCAAATATTGACACGTAACGCAGTGGCGTATCTGGCATTTGGTCTCGTGGGGGGGCGGGGCATTCTGAGAATTTTAGGTCCATACAGAGCATTGTAATGGCTAAATTTGCTAAATTCCGTAAGATAATGTAGATTTGCACCTATGGTGTCGAAGAGCTCCTTCATGTTTTGTTCGGTAATGAATAAGTTTAGTTTCAACTTTCTGGGTGTCACCATGCATGGTTATACGCTAACTCCCTCGAAACCCGCCCTAAACACTTGTGCATCCTAATTAGCATACATCGGCTCTTGCATGAGCCGTAAGAAGTGCTGTATCTGGCATACCGCGTCAAGTGGGGGGGGGGGGGGGGCAAACGACCGAGGCGGGGCGGCCACAATCATATTTAAGTCGATGTTAATTTCATTTTGGCGAGCGAGCGAAAATAAAAACACTTCTCTTTTTATCTTGTAAGGGCAAACTGGGTTTTGTTGTTGCAGGCCGAGGCAGGCACTATCGTGTTAAAGGCCTTGTTAATTTAATTTCGGCGAGCGAGCGTCGTCAGCGAGTGAAGAAAAAACACCTTTCCTGTAATAATGTTTGGGATATAAACTGGTTTTCATTGTTGCAGGTCAGGACGGGCACAATCGTGTTTAAAGCGATGTTTATTCCATTTTGGCGAGCGAGCGAAAATAAAAACACTTTGTCTTTTAATATTGGCAGCATAAACTGCATCGGTTTTGATGCTGCCGCTTTGGGCAGAGTAATTTCAGGTGATGATAATGCCATATTGGTGAGAGAGCGTAGCGAGCGAGCAAAAAAAAAACACTTCCCTTTTAATGATAATTGGTACATAAACTTTGATTTCTTGTTAAAGGTCGGGCTGGACACAATTGTAACTGAGGCGATCGATATTAATTCAAAATTGGCGAGCGTGCGTGAGCGAGCGGAAAAAAACCGCTCTTCTCTTGTAATAATGTTTCGAACATAAAATGAGTTTTATTGATGCAGGTCTGGGCGGGGACAATTTTGCTTAAGGCAATGGTAATTTTATTATGGAGAGCGAGAGAGAATAAAAGCACTTGTCTTTTAATATTGTCAGCATAAACTGCATGGGTTTTGGTGCTGCCGGTTGGGACAGACAATATCGTGTTTCAGGTGATGTTTGTTCCATTTTGGTGAGCGAGCAAAAAAAAAAAAAAAAAAAAAAAAAACGAAACAAAACAAAACACTTTCCTTATAATGATAATTGGTACATAAACTCAGATTTATGTCGGAAGCGGGCACAATATTATGAGGCGATCGATATTAATTCCAAATTGGCGAGCGAGCGTAGCGAGCGACCAAAAAATTCTCCTTTAGGCCTAATTAGGTTTGGCACATAAACTGGACGTTATTGTTGCAGGTCGGGGGGGGGGGGGCGCACATTTATGTTTAATACAACGATGCTAATTTCATTTTTTTTGAGAGAGAGAGAGAGTGTGTAGCGAGCGAGCGAGCGAGCGAAAAAATACATTTCTGCAGACTGTTTCAATGCTTTAAAAGTGGGCCCACGGCTGATTCGGTCCCTTTGATCCGCACTTGAGGTACTAGGTCGGGGTGGGCACAATCGTATTCAAGAAGATGTTGATTTATTTTCCTGGGGGGAAAGCAACAGCCTAGGAGGCAAGGCCCTTTCGCCCCCCCCCCCCGGCCTACTTGCTTCCCCCATATCTTTTTTTCTTCCTCTTTCCCGACCCCCTTTCTCTCCACTTTCTGTTTCCCTTCCCTCCCTCCTTTTTTTGACGGGGGGGGGGATAGGCAAGACCCTTTTGGCCTCCCGGCCTCCTTCCCCTTTTCTTTGTTTCTTCCTCTTTTCCCCCTTTCTCTCCTCTTTCCCTTTCCCTTCTTTTCCTTCTCTCTCCCTTTGTTTTGCGGGGGGGGGGGGGCAAAGCCCGCTCTCCCCCCCCCCGGATCCGCGCTTGGCCAGTCTAGCCTGGTTAAACTGTCACAATCTTCAGATACAAAATAATGATATCAAGATTGACGAGTTTCTGTTTATTAATTATTAAGGGAGAAGATTAAGAGCAAAAGGAAGCAGAGAAGGAGAGAAGGTGGAGAATTGGAAGAAGAAACGGAAAAGAAAATAAAGCGATCCAATGATAGAGAACAACTGAAAAACTTTAGTAAAAAAATGCATACAGAACTCTGAGGTCGGTGAAACTTGAGAAGATTCTTTGTTCCATCCAATGAATCTGGTACCCAGTAAAAGTTCTGGACAAAGAAAAAATGCGGAAGGTTATTAACCACAATGGATACCAGAACTATATAGATGCATAGATTGTCGCGCTTTATCTCTTAGAATGACTTCAACATTTGCACTTTTACGAAATCAGATTTTAAAATATTTCCTGTCAACTATATTGTCCCGACTTAACGGGTTAATTGCCAGCTGGTCCACTGTCAAGTTGTCTAATAGCCATATGGTCAAACATCATTTGGTCTTATATCATTTCGTCCTTCTACATTATTTTCGTCCTAAAACCGTTTGGTCCAGTTATCATTTTTGTCCAATAACAATTTCGTCCAAAAACCATGTCGTCCACTAACGATTTGGTCTAGACCCATTACGTCAAAACACTACTTGGTCTATATCCAGTTCATCCCATATTTTTGTGGTGTAACAGATTTTGGCTTATATATACACATGATCTAATTACCACTTTGTTCAATAACCGTTACGTCTAATCATCATTTGGTCCATTGATCAATTTGTCTAATGATCGATTCGTCCATTACCCAATACGTCTAATAATCATTCGGTCCAATTTCCAGTTTGTCTCATCATTTGTCTAATATTCATTTGGTCCAAAATCGATTTGGTGTAGTAGCATGAATATGTTTTTTGTTTTATGTAGAAAAATGATTATTTACGCTGTTATGATGATGCTGATGATAATAAAAATAATGATGATAACAACGATGAGTATGATATCATCCCCGAAGGTGCTGTGTAGCATACTCCATTCGTTTTTGCTTACTGTTTCGCTTACTGAGCAGCTCTTGTATTGTTCCTTTTGACTTTCAGTTTGTCATTTAGGGCAGAGGCTGCGGATTTATATATATATATATATATATATATTTTTTTTTTTTTTTTTTTTTTTAGTGCATGGGGGCTGACATCCAAACAGGTGGAGTCCAGGGGCTGTAGAGCCCCTAAAACAGGTACAGGAGACGGAGCCCCTTAATGCCCTTGGGTTTATGGTTTTGCAAGCCTGTATGCCTATGAAAAAAACAAAACAAAACGAAACAATGAATTCACATTTACAACTAGCTAGCGATACAGCTCAGCCTCACAATATGCCGTGCATGAATTGAGAAGCAAAATAACTAGCGCGCGCGTAGAAAGTAAGGCGTAAGCGCTAAATATACGGTATAGGGCATTCTTGAATTTGAATGATTATCAAGCATCATTGCGCGTACACTTCGCATAAACTTTGACACGCACAGTCATTCCCACTCGATCGAATTGTTGACGTCAACACTGCACTCCGTAGAGGTATAGTGCATTTGGTATAGTACGTTTTCTGCTTTCCAATGCAAATGGATGCTACAGTGCAGTCCAGTGAATGTCGTGTGACTCAATTTGAACCAATCAGATTACAGAAAATTCTTGGAAGCTGCACGAATGTAAAAGCGTGATGTGGCGTGCTCCTGTAATCCAGCTATTAGTGGGAGTTATAAACTGATTTAGCGGACCCAGGTTCGAGTATGATTAACGTCTTTCGGATGGTGACGTTAAAGGTCGGTCCCAGAAGTAAATAATCATATTTGATTGATACACGCCTGTAAAAAACAAACTCGGCAACAAGTCAACAAGCCGAGTGAAACTAACACTTAATCGCAAGCTAGCGGCAAGCATGCGGCACGCTAAATGACACGCGGCAAGCTTGCGGCAAGCTTATATTGTACCAATAATGCAAATTAGCTGCAAGCTTGCGCAAAGCTCATGTTGTAAGAAATATTAAATTAGGTGCACTCTTCCAGCAAAGTTTGCAACATGCTTGATGGCAAACTTGCATTAAGCTAGACACAAACTTTTTATCAAGAGTGCCTCAAGTTTTCAGCTTCTTCTTATCGGATCACTATGTCTCAATAGGTGTATGTAGGCTAGATTGTCCTAATCAAGTGGTGGATGCATTGCATCGCACAGGGGGGCAGAGCTGCCAGATTTTCTTTCGTGCAAGGCGCTGGTACAGCTAATTTGCATATTTCAGTACAATACAAGCATGCTGCAAGCTTGCAGTTAATTTGCATATTTGAAACAATTAGAACTTGCCGCATGCTTGCCGCAAGTTTGCCCCATACCTGCCGCATGTTTGCCACATGCTTGCCGCAAGCTTACCAATAAGCGAACCAAAATCTGTATAGGGGCTAATGCAAAATGCGCCGACACAAAGTTGAGCAAAGTAAGACCTTTGTCATGTAAAGTATGTCGGTTTCATTTTTATTTAGTTTTATTTAAAAATCACTAAGCGTGTACTTTATGATGGCTTAATCTTTAGAACTGCCATTCATTAAAGGTGCTTTCTGATATGAGGCGACTTTGTGACGCCACTTTGTGTGCACACATTTTTTTTGTGTCCAGATATGATGCGACTTCGTGTCGCCACTTATGCTAATGAACGCGCATTAACGCGTCAACTCTCAAATAAGACAGCATTTTGTCAAAACTTGCACAAACAATCTCATGGCAACAATTTTCGCGCTAAATTTTTAGGAATTTAATTGGTGCGCATTTTTTGTAGCCAGGCAGCAAACAAAAATGTGTCCTGCCTCGGCGACATTTTGCTGTCGCCCTATAATCCATAGACCTGTACACAAAAAATGTGTGCACTAAAGTGACGCCACAAAGTCGCCTCATATCTGAAAGCGCCTTAAGTCTCTCATCCTTCATTGGCTAAAAAGGGAATATACCTACATTTTCGCAACAAGATCAGTCTGGGGGTTTCCGGATGAATTACTTGAGGTCATATTCCTATACGAATGTAAAATCGAACAACCAAGATTTTGTATAGATACTCATTTTAAACACTTCATTTGAACACTGCATGAAAAGGGAGGAAAATACGAAATTATTATTCTCCCATATTTCTTTCTTTCAGTGTTTATCATTTACAAGG
Organism: Echinometra lucunter; assembly: GCA_029962745.1. Lineage (NCBI taxonomy): Eukaryota > Metazoa > Echinodermata > Echinoidea > Camarodonta > Echinometridae > Echinometra > Echinometra lucunter. The sequence continues at coordinate 1,061 of JAPZVO010001428.1, read as the reverse complement.
GAGTTTCCAAAGTTGTTTGCATATTTCTTACAGTGTATTGTCCCCTCATTCTGACTTATGCATGTATCCAGGCTTCTAGCTGAGATCCAACTGCGGCACGCTTTTCATTATTAACTCATCTGCACCAAAATAAAGGATCAAAAAGGGTTGGAAATCTGTCTGTCGGTCAATTGGATTCGGTCACGCCTAACTGCTGGCCCGCCTCTGTGGTCTAGTGGTAAGGCATCGGCGTTCTAAGCCAGTGACGCGGGTTCGATTCCCGGCGGAGGCATTTTTTCCACCCTTGATTTAAAAATGGATGACAGCTCTGGGGAACAATGAGGGAACTACGCAATTATTATTCTCCCATATTCATTTCTTTCAGTGTTTATCATTTACCAGGGAGTTGCCAAAGTTGTTTGCATTTGTCAAATTTCTTTCAATGTATTGTCCCCTCATTCTGACTTATGCATGTATCCAGGCTTCTAGCTGAGATCCAACTGCGGCACGCGGCTTCTCATTGTTCATTAACTCATCTGCACCAAAATAAAGGATCAAAAAGGTTGGAAATCTGTCTGTCGGTTAATTGGATTCGGTCACGCCTAACTGCTGGCCCGCCTCTGTGGTCTAGTGGTAAGGCATTGGCGTTCTAAGCCAGTGACGCGGATTCGATTCCCGGCGGAGGCATTTTTTTAACCCTTGATTAAAAATGGATGACAGCTCCGGGGAACATTGAGGGAGCTACGCAATTATTATTCTCCCATATTCATTTCTTTCAGTGTTTATATATATATTGATTTGGTTTGATCGGCCTGTCACATCGAAATATTCCAACCATTTTCTGTAAATAATAAGTAAGAGAAATGCGTATGATATCAGAGATATTTCATTAGCAAAATATTATAGCAAAATAAATATATGTCATAATTGAAGTGAGACAAGAAAATCATATCGAAATCCCTCCATGGATGATGGGAGGCAAGATGTGGCGACATATTTTGAGATTCTTTGAAATTACTCTTTTACTGATTTTTTGTGATAACTATATCAAAGTTTTCGTTGCGTAGGCTTGTCATTCTAAT
>JAPZVO010001427.1:0-17631 GCA_029962745.1 Echinometra lucunter | reverse complement strand
CGGCCGCTGAGCAGGATGATTTTGGGCTTTGTGACCGTAGCATTATTTAGGGTATCGCTTAGTCGCCGCTGAAGTTTTAGCGCGGAGTTTAAATTTCGGCGGCGCCTGCTCACTTTTCACTCGCCTCCTAAACGCCCGGTATCCAACGGCAACCGCTCGGGCACCGACCTAATCGAACAGTGAAAAATCGAAGCCGCTAGATCAAAGGCTGCCGAGCGGTCGTCGCCTGGTCGCCGTTTGGGGAATCGGTCGGTCACCGGTCGGCGAGTTCAAAATAGACCGAGATCCAGGCGGCGCCTGCTTGATTTCCCGCCTGGTCGCCGTTAGGAGATGAGATCGGTCGGTCGCCTGTCGGCAAAATATTTTTAATTTTGCATTTACCTGTTTACCTTCTACAAAGAATGTCTTCATATATTTTTCTTTGACAAAAATATTATGCCAAAGCAGAACGTGATAATTAGGCCTGGTGATAATCTAATGATCTGAAAATTGACTCAGTAGTCCCTCCAAAGTCGATACAAGCCAGTGTTCATTTAAGCACGTGATTGATCTGTCACTTTTAGATATCTAGATCACCTCAGTTCTCACACAATAATTCAAATAATATCTATAGCAATACTGAGCTACTGACAGGCTTAGGCCAGACAGCCGAATTTTTTAAACCGAAATTTGAAGTACTTAACAATCAATTAGAGTACAAAGCCTCAAATTAACTTCCCTCTTGAACCCCTGTAAAGAAAATCAATAATTGAAAAATAAATAGTTTCTGGAGCCGGTAGTCTAGAAGCTGTCAAATTTATCGATGATGATGATTAGATCATAAAAAAAACATTATTTTGTGTAAAAGATCATTTTTCGTAGAAATGAATGAATAATAAATGTGCGTGCTTTGATATAATATCTCACTGAATCATATCGTGTTGATGGCCAAGGGCCAGTCACATACCCATGTTGCTTGTGAGAAATTCCCGGCGGAGACCGACTACCCGCCGCCGGTATCCCTACGGGACACCCGCAGATGCCCAGTCGATCATCAGCCGGCCACCGGACGATTTCTTGGAAATCGGCCGGCGGGAGATCGTCCGGAGGAATCGGTTGGTTTATCATTCGGCCACTGCCCGGACGCCGGGCGAACAAGATCCCCCCCGATATCACCAAGTTTGACCTAGAATCGACCAGAACCGACGAAAATTGACAGGGCTTACTCCTGGGCATCCTGGGGCTTTACAGCCCGCTCGACATCTCGAAAATCGTTGGTGGTGCAAATTCCAGCCGGCGCCCGGGCAGGCTGCACATTGGTCGGTCGCCGCTTTGATTTGTGACCATATCCTTATAGCGAGAAGTACACTCGGCAGATATATGCTTTAAAACAAGACCACGTTCTGCTACGTGTTTTCTGAGCAGAGACTCAAGAGTGACTATTCCCCACACTGCACTGCATGACATAGAAACCCTTCCATTAATGGCAAAACCTTTGAATAGGCTGTAGGCCCTCATATACGGAAAACTTTACGGCTGTTCTAATAACCATAATTCCCCCCCTATCATTGGCGTAAATCCCGGGGGAATGGGGGATATATCCCCCCACTTTTTCGAGAGGGGGGGGGGGGGGGGGGGGGGGGGGGGGGAATGGCGTGTACAATATACCCCCCACACTTTTTAAGGAAGAAATGAAATATTTGATTACTCAGGTAGTAAATGTTTTGATAATCTATCATAAACAACCATCCTATTTTAGAATATCTATTTGAAAATGCGATTAAAACCAGAAAAGTGGTTAATTGGGGCTCGCTCGCTTCGCTCGCCTCATCATATTTTAAAATTTATATTTGAAAATTGCGATTACTACCAGAGAAAAGTAGTTATTTTGGGCTCGCTCGCAAAATAAAAATTGATATGTGTGTAAGGGGGGTCTTATGCAGGTGGGTGAGGCTGTGTGTTTAAACTTAAGTGTGAGTTCGACAGAAAAAAAAAATCGGCAAAAAAGTCAATCACCCCCCCCCCCCCACCACTCCTCTAAGTGGATTTACGCCGGTGCTCCCCTATGGTTATTTTTGATCCAGATGAGCCCTATATTAAATAAACAATGAATCAGATGTTTGAAACAGCTCAATTGTTAACCTGTTTCGCTCATCGACGCACGGAGCTTCTCAGCGACGCAGGAGTGTGATGCGAATTGTACCCCTGCGATGCTGGTGTAATAATTTAATGTGACCACAGCGAGGGCATATGGCACGTGTAAAGCATCGGAAAAAATGTTTGAAAACGTATCTGAGAAGTAAGACTAGCAATGAATGCCGAATATAAATTCTCTAGAACACGCATAAGAAGCGCGTTGGAAAATTCGCGGGTTCAAATTCTAATTCCATTGCTGTTATTTTTTAAATTCCAATATAGGCCTAATTGATAATGGAGGCGTTTATTTCGTCAATAAATAGTTAAAAGTATCACAGATATTCTAGAATCAAGTCGCTGATACTAACTTCCTGCCTCGCTGTGGTACGTTTAAAAAAAGACACCGACCGCTGCTCGAGCGTGTCTTTGTACGCATGCTCAAATACTAAAGAACAGAAATCTTTGCACGCTCAAATGATCAAGTCTGAAAAAACTCCTCATCCCGTTGAAAACAAGACCGCTCTTGGTCAAAACTGCGTCCGTTCCCAATGTAAGACGTAGCTGAGTAGCCTGATAATCTGCAGTTTTTCTGGGACACCCGGTATACATATGAATATATGAAAATATATATATTCCAAATAAACAGATGCACGTTTAGCGTATCGCGTTGTCCCTGACTAGGAAATTAGTTAATGAGATCCAAGTACCCCCCCCCCCCCGTGTTGTTTTTCACGGACAAGTAGTCCGTGTCCGTGTCCACACAAGGACTGTCATTACATGGACTTTCAAAATGGACCCTAAACAAGTAATTATCCTTCGATCTCAGGATACCCTAAACAAGTATTTTCTCATGTTTCCCCGCCCTAAAAAAGTATTTTCAAATCAAGCTGTTGTAAAAGTAGACCCTTTTTTCCTGATCAATTTTGATACCCTTTTTTTTTTTTACGCGTTTTTGTGTACGGGCATTGTGTCCACCTTGAAATTTCCTTGGACCGGAGGAGTTTGTCATAACGAGGTTCTACTGCAAGGTTTTATGAAATAGATAATAATAAGCTATAGCGCTTTATTATAACAATCAGACAATGACGGCGTATAAACACTGTTCATATAAATTACTAAAGCAACTGTATTCAAAGGATTATTTTTTTATTTTTATTTTATTTTATTTTTTTTTTTATTTTTTTGGGGGGGGGTCAAAAATCAATGACAATGCAGAATATATATGGAATAACACAGGCTTTTAATATCGTACAACACTTTCGGTAGTATAATCAACATTTTCATCCCATATTTGCCATACCTGATTCTTTACTTCCGCTGGGAGTTTCTCGAAGCCAACAGCGACTGACATTGACGGCTTTTTTAAGTGTAGGCCCACTAATCCTTTTCGAAAAAAGAAGGTCAAATTCGCTTCTATGTTGGCTGCACATTTATCTGATTCACTGATCACGTCCAATACAAATTCATATTGAGGCATATAATGACTAACCCTAGCCGTGGCAAGACGCCCGTGAATGAACTCGTTTAATATTTTCTCGCACGCTATATCAGACATTCCTGAAGCGAATCGTAAAACTTCGGTGAAATGAGGAACAACGACAACTGCATCCGTCGTTTGACATCTTGGCAATGTTCTCATTAAGACGGGTAACGAAATATTTTGCCGCTGAATATTCCTGTGCTAATTGTGAAAGAATTCAGTAAAGACTACCATATCATCATCGAATGTAGTAGTAGCCGTCAAAAGACCAATCTTGAGGCCAAGTTCGAAGTATGTTAGATTGTTCATGAATCTTATCAATAAAAAGCAGAGAAGACGGATTGTCGGATAAATATCTATATATCTGTCGATAGAAGGAAAGTCATATTGTTCAAGATGAGATCACGATCGGTATAAAGAACATCTGTTTCTGCATGACGTTTCGAAATCTCATAAATGCTACCCGACCAACATGCATTATCAAATCATCAAGATTTACCCTTTGATCCATGATTGGCATTACATTAATATCTTTCCTGTATTTGGCATGCTTCCAAAGGAAGTCAATGATATTCTTGAAGAAAGCTGTTCGGGTGTAGCTCCCATGCAAATGACCCTCATTCCACATGTAGCACACCATTGTACAGAAAAGGGGCGTGGTAATCATCTCTGTCATCATAGGTTCATGTTCTAGGTACTGCTTGAGCTTAATCGCTTTCGTCTGGTTAGTTTTAAAGAAGCTGTCGATAAACATAATAGCGTGCTCGTGTGAATACCCTTTCCATTTCCATTTTTGAATAGCCGAAATCGGGATCTCTGAAACTGAATTCCCATTCCCTGTACGGACGTGTGGTCACTAACACCCTACATTCCTTGCAACTATAATGACGAAGTATATCTATGACATCACTGGCCGGATCCCCTATGATACTTCCGCTGTATTCATCATAGCCGTCAAAAAGGAGGACGACATCTTTTTCATGAGAATCAATATACTCCTTTAACTGAGACTGATATTTAGTGTATTTCTTCCCAATAGTCTAACATATCGCCTCGGTGGTGTTTGTGGTTTTCTTCATGTGCCTCATCGTTAAAAAACAAAAAGGAGGGGAATATTTCTCAGCGGAGAACCGTCAACTTTTGTAAGCCCAATCGTAGGCCATTTGGCTACAGCCGTTAGTTTTTCCACGGCCTGCCTCACCAACCAATATAATTCTTTTAGGCAATATTCCACCAACTTTAGTTTGGAAAACATCATTAATTGATCCATTTAAAGTAATCTTCTGTACAGGTGCGTCCGGAACATTGTCCTTGTCTTCTTGTAAGGCTTACAGCTGTGTAGAAGTTCTTCAAAATCTACGTAGTCGTATTTATCCCATGGCTTGATGTAAATCTTAAATACCACCTTCTCGTATTCGTCCAGGATCGACCTCGAAACTGTTTAAGGGTGAGTTTTCCTATGACATATTCTGAAAAAAAAAGATATTGTCAGAAATCTTATATAGTTTGAACCATGGCATAAGATAATACTGAAGGAGCCTAACAATAAAATCTCCTTGCAAAACATGCTTGTCGCAGATGGAATATTGAGCAATTCTGCAGAAAATAGAAATGTGAGCACAGGGAAATCATAAAAACCTTGAAGACCTACAATCTTCACACCTATTGCCTACGAAACCGTCTTTGCATGTACACGAGTAGGTTCCCTCGACGTTCATGCATGAACTTCCACTGAGGCAAGGAGCTAGGCGATGCACATTCAATTTCAGTTTCTGTTTTATACGGTAAAAATAAGAACGTGCTATCAGCTTAGAACAGATGTTTTTCTGCATGTCTGTTCATGAAACGATTAAACAAACACAGGGCGGCGCCAGGGTATTTTGATAGGGAGCAAGATGACCCGTAGGTGAATTTTTTGACGTTTTAAATGAACAAATAGGGGTATTATATGGTTATAAGCCCCATGCCTCTCTTTTCCCACCCTCTTCTTTCTTCTTCCTCCTCTTTTTCTTCCTTTTCTCCTCTTTTTTCTTCTTTTTAATCAATTGAAAAATCATGGGGGGGGGGGGGCATTCGCCCCCTGCCCCCCTGTAGCACCGCCCCTGAACAAACAAAATAACACAAATCAAAACATTATAATACAATTAAGATAAATAAGAGCTTAAAAAGCTGTAGAACGTGTATGGAAAGTACAAAAAAGTAACAGATAAAATATTGGAATGCAGGATATTGGATAATATCGATATTTATTATGAACAAAATTAGTAGTCTAGTGGGGTGTTGCAAGAAAGTTGCAATCGATTGCAAGTTCCAACAGATTATCACTGGCCAATCAAAATCGTTGTTGCATGCATGTCTTCTTAAAAGGGCAGACTCTGAGCCAATCAGAAAGGTTGTTTCAAAATTAGCATTATTTGCAATTGATTGCAACCTTCTTGCAACACCCCATAGGTCTTTATTGATTGAGCTAATCTTAAAATGCAACCGACTACAACAAATCACTTATACATGTTAGATATCATAATCGTGTAAAAATATATTCCGCCCAATACCTATCCTCGAGGAACACGTCAAGAAATAGTGTTACTTTCAGTCTTTACAATACCAATCCAAATATACTTCAGTCTGTCAGTTATTCTGTCTTTTATTCTATATTTTTTACAGTCACCCGCTGATACAGTATGTGTATATCTAAAATCAATATAGGTACTGGTTGATATTTCCTATTTTGTATGATATACATGATTCGTAGGTCTATCTTATTAGGTTTTTTTTTTTCTTCGTCTTCTTTTCTTTTTAGCGTCTCTGGCTTTTCCTGCACGTACTTACGTATAATACAGTTTTTGAATTTCCAATCTCAATATTGAATATCCAGAACTATTCTATGGGTTAACTCCTGTGTCATAGTTACCTGGTTCGTAAAAAAGTGTGCCTTTGTATAAATACATCCCAAACATGCCAAGCATCGAAAGGAAAATGACGACAGCAAGAACATAAAGAATGCACAGCCGATCTGAGTGCCGTTTTAGAGCTGTAAGAGAAAAATTAACCAAACAGTGCTGTCATTAACTGACACATCACAATGTGCCCATTAGCGTAGACAGGTCCTCAAACCTTGGGGGGATGATTAACCCATTCGTACATATTTTTGTACACACATTCATGAGTCCACCTGATATGGGGGGGGGATGTATCCCCCCAAATTTTGAGGTGGATTCCCGCCACCCCTCCCCCCACCCCCGCTATCTACGCCCGTGCATGTGCCTTATACTGAACTCATGTATGGAATATCAGTTCAGGTGTGAACAGGCTGCAAGTTAGACAATAGCATTGCTATAAAAGAATTCATGGGTGTCAATCTGTTTTGTTATGTTGAGGGACACTGTCAAAAATTTGCTGTTAAGCAAAAACATAAATAAATAAATAAATAAATAAATAAATAAATAAATAATAATAATAATAATAATAACAATAATAATGATTATAATAATAAATAAATAAAATAAAAGAGAGAGGTCTTCAGCTCAAAAGTTTTGGGTCATAATTAGCTGACAAAAAAGAAAGAAAGAAAGAAAGAAAAAGGTCCTCATATTAAAATTTTCGGGATACATGCTTTAAAAAATACTATAAAAAATGCTGACAAATTTTTCTCAAGTGTCTCTTTCTCTAAACATTTCTAATTCATTCATTTAATTCATTCATTTAATTTTTTATTGTCTATCTTGTTTTAGGGGGAGGGGGACATTTTCTATTGGATTTTTCGGATGTCTTTTCCATCTCCATCTTTTTTTGGGGAGGGGGCGGGACATACCCGACTCTGTCCCCTTCCATAAAAAGTGGGGACGTGACCCCCTGCCTCCCATCCCCACCCCGATCGAGGCCCATGTAACAACTTTTACTTTGCAAGGGGATTGATCAAGAAATAGAATAGTAGAAAAGATGTCGGCACAATATTTTTAGTTATATACAGTGCGTATAAAGGTACAGACTTAATTTTTACAATACCCTGATGATTTTTTTTTTTCACATGTATATATTGGTATGAGTCTCTTTAATGAAATGACACAATGATTGTTGACAAAAGTTTCTGCTTGAATTAGCATTGCTTACTTTTGAAAAGTTCGTGAAAAATTACTTTCGCAAAAATTGATAAGATTAGAATGGATGAACGTGGACGTATTAAAGCAGCAATAGCATATTTTTTAAAGCTATTAATTATCAATTCGTACGATATTTTCCCGTCTCACCTTTCTCCTTGCCCCACACATCCCCTTTACTGTCTGAACTGAAGTTCGTTTTTTTATTGATTTGTTTCGTTTTATGTCCTGTGTTCCAAATCAAGGTATATGCACTGTAGCTATTGTGGAATACAAAAGGGCATTTTTTGCGCATTTTTGCGTCATTTTTTCACATAGACGAACGCGCGGATTTTGAACTTTGGAGCGCGCGTGCCACCTTATGTATACTAAGTTGAATTTCATTCTGAATTGTTTGAAATCGTCATAAAAAGTATCAGGAGTGCATATCAAGGAAAAAACAGCATTTTTATGGTTTTTTTTTGCGACCTGCGCACGCGCAGATGGCGTGCGCTGACGCGGACGCGAGCAATTACTGAAATGCTTAAAATGACCTGAAATGTATGGAAAATTAATTTGGAACGTTTCTGAACATTTTTTTTTCTTTTTTGCGTGCGCTGATTACGCGACGTGCGCGAACGCGTGTGTCTACGCATCTGGAACTAACTGGATTTGAATTAGCTTTGATCATGCCAAATATGAATGAGAAATGACTGTCCGTGTATGAAGATATGACCTTAAGGTAATTTTCAAAAATGGCGGCTTGATGACTCACAATGATCTGGGGGCGTTTCATGAAACAATTAGTCGGTGGTTTTCACCGACTAATTTCAGTTTTCACCGACTAATTTCATTTTCACCGACAATTTTACTGTCACCGACTATTTTCCATTTCATGAAAATTAGTCGGTGGAAAACACCGACTAATTTCCCAAAGAGCACCGACTAATTTCAATAAAGTTGTCGGTGCTCTTGTACCTCCCGACAAACCCAATTTTCACCGACTAATCCAATTTGGGAGCCTTAGCAACCACAAAATGGCAGCATTGTTGAACATCCTTGGGGGTGCTGCCCTCCGAAGGGAGCGCGTTTTCCGCGATAGGAGCAATCCGATAGATTTGTATGATGACATGGAAATGTTTAAGAAATATTAGATTTAATCGCCAGGGAGTTCAATTTATTATCGACACTTTTAATGAATCCCTGAAACCTACAACAAAACTTAAACAGAAGTTAAAACAGAGATAAAACGTTGTTCAGAACACCGATTTGCTAAAACAGACTTAAAACAGAGTTAAACCAGTCTCAGAATACCACCCCAGGATATTTTTGACCCCTCAGCTGTGACCCAGTTTCAACTGGGTACCCACTTTTACATCAAAATGACGTCAAAGTGGGTACCTTGTCGCGCAATTCTAGCAAAATGCGCGCAAACTATAATACATATTGTACAGTCTAGCGCGAAACTGGGTACCCACTTTTACGTCATACCTCATACTCAGTTTTTTTGGTCAACTCTTGACTTTTTAAGAGAAAATTAGTCAAAATGCATTGATTTCAATTGTAAATCATCAAATTTTTAATGTTATTCTTCTTAGAATTCTATTCTCCCTTTTATTTGATGAGAATAAACAATATCTCAACTATGAAGTGTTTACAGATTCCAAACGCCCCCTTTTTGACTGGTCACACACGTGACTGAGCCAATTTTCACCTGTGAAAGAACAGAATGTTATTTTATTTATGGAAAATTGCTTTAAAATTGTTTAGAACAATCCCCATCACACAGCGATGACAAGTGAAAACTTACACTCCCAGGGAAATCCAAGAAAAATATTTCTGAATACCAACAAGTAAGACCAATTTTTGTCACACACGTGACTGACCGTGACCGACCTGATTTCACTTCTGAAAGTGAAATGATGTACGCACTTTTAAAGTAATTCTGTTGGGGATAATACAGTTATTCAAAATTCTAAAATGGGAGACTTCTGCTACAAGATAAATACTGACAAATTAGTTTTTAACCTGCTATTCTGCAGGATTTTGGTCACACAAGTGATGGAGAATGGCCCTATATGGATAAAGATGTGCATGATATTACATCATCAACTTTTAGAAGGTTGAGTTTTCATATTCAAGGCATATCAACACAAATGAAGTGAAAATATTGTGCATAGAAATATTACGACAGGTATTTCTGATTACAGGTGTGAGAAAAAACAAATGTAAAGATTGAAAAATATAGTTGGAAATGATGAAGGAAATTACGGTTTATTCTGAAATGTTGCAATCTTTTTGACTGCATCAAGTATCTCCTTCATCACTTGCAACTTTTCTTTTTCAACCTCGAGTCTTTGATTTTTTATTTCAAGTTTCTCCATCTCAATCTCCAACAGCTCCAGCTGTCCATCAACTGTGCGCTTCCTTTTTTGTCCTTGTGGTTGCTGTTGCTGCTCCCATTTCTGTTGCTTCTGATGTGGTCCAGGTTGCTGCTGAGGTTGGTGTTGCTGTTGTTGCTGCTGCAGGTGCTGCTGTTGTTGCTGCTGCAGGTGCTGCTGTTGTTGCTGTTGTTAATGCTGCTGTTGTTGTTGCTGCTGCTGTTCCTGATGTTGTTGTTGCTGCTGCTGTTCCTGATGTTGTTGTTGCTGCTGCTGTTCCTGCTGTTGTTGCTGCTGTTGTTGCTGCTGCTGTTCCTGCTGTGTGTTGCTGCTGTTGTTGCTGCTGCTGTTGCTGTTGTTGTTGCTGCTGCTGTTCCTGCTGTTGTTGCTGCTGCTGATGTTCTTCATGTTGTGACTGAATTAACTGCAAATGGAATTCATATTTATAATGCAAACATCTTACTGATAAAAGAAGAACATGATATAAATTGTTATGTATAATGTTAATGATGCTAGTTGTATAATTGATGTTATTATCATTTCCACTTTCATTATCATTGTTCATCATTGATTTTGGACTCATTATCTTATTCTGCATCACCGTGTATATTCATTAAAAACATATCTATATATATATATTTACCATCAATTAGAAATTTGTGAACTGTGTCTTTTGCAAGTCTTATAGAGTTCCTTACTTTAAAAATGAAGCCAAATACACAAGTCAGGTAAATGCAAAGTTAACTTTATTGGGCCAAAAAATGCTTATTCAATATAGGCCCATCTGCTCTTACACTGAAATGCTAATATGATTCTTTGCCTCATGTCATTAGTTGACCTCAGCAAATCTATCTTGACTTTAGTATAATAGGATGAGAATCTCATTTTTAAAAAAACACTAAATCTGTTAAGTAATCAAGTAGAATTTAAGTTAAATACAAATGTGTTTCAAATTTAGGAGTATGCTTGCTAAATTTCCGAGATTAGTGATGAAAAATCATCTTTAATAGATACAGAAGCTCTTTAAAATATTACAAAGTAGGTGAAGATTCCCAATGCATGTGTCTCCTTTCCATGTTTTTAACAGAACATTTCATTTAACTACTGCTTTACATTGCTTGACCATAAAGTTATATATACATTTATTCATAAAATTAGCAAAAATTATATCTAATGATTAGAAATTTGAAAAAAAAGTAATAACCGGTTTCAGTTCTTTACACAATTTTCAATGTCTGTGTGGCGATTGATCATGTCACACAATGAAGGGGGGGGGGGGTATAGTCAAGGTGGAAAGTCTGGAAATTTATAACAAAGAATGTTTAACTCACCAGAGATATCACATTACCAGCTTCCTTATCAGGACCGGAGAAGCCTTCTATGCCAGGAGCTGGGAGCGCTTCCAAGACAAGTTCATGCCTCTCATGGAACTTTGGCCGGGGCCCACCACCTCATGAAATAAATAATATTAAGATTGCTTTCGTCAATCTTTCACACAATTACCATTTCTAAAATAGGTATATCATACAAAAAAATGCATCATATAACCACTGTATTGTTTATATATATATTTTTTCATTCCTTTATTATGGGGGGAGGGTGTGGGGTTTTAAGTTTACAATATCGTGACCAAAACATATATGTTTTATATATAACATACACACACAAACACAAATATAATAAAGAGGTAGAGAGAGAAATGAAAATGTGTGTATGCAGTGAATGTTAAATTCAAACTTAAAGGCAATGAAACACTGCAGGGAAGAAAATAAATTTAGGAATCATGTGGTTCATTGCACACTGATGCATTAACACATTCATACTTATAATATAAGTATAATTATTATACATTAACTAATTGCAAGGTTGCTGCGTTGACTGTCCAATGTAAAAGAATGAGTGATGCATTCTCAAACTGTAACATTATACAGTTTCTTTTTCCAGGGAAATTATTCTCTTGACAGTAATATTTTTCTTATATTTATATGAGAAATAACGTAAAGTTATAATAGTGGATTTCTCTGATCGTGCATGAAATACAATATCTTAGTTTACCCTTACATATCTCGATATCCACTAGTGCAACCCACCATTCAAAGACCTTTCAACCGTAAGTAATATGATGGCATTAATTTTCACCTGTGGCTGTCCGCTGGTCACGGTACTTTTTGGCCCTCGAGACCATCTTCTGCCACAGGTCTTGAAGGTGGGCCCCAGCAGTCTTTTTTTCCATGGGAGAGGGGTAGGCCCTGGCTTCCCAATTCCTGGGCCGCCCTCTCCCACGCTCCTACCAGTCTTCCTTTCGTCTGTAATTGGAAACAATCACTTCTATGTAAATGTTATAAAGTTTTACACATTGAGTCAGCAGAAATGTTTCACTTTCATATTTTAGTATTAGTCCACAAATGTTGGATTGCCAATTTTTTAAAAGACTAATTTATTTTACTGTTTTTGGGTAACATTTTCGGATTCATTCTGCTGTTACAATCAAGTGTCGAAAGAGAGAGTCGAAACCCATTTAACCGAAGACATATGATTACTTGCTAAAGCAGTCACACTTTTTCATTTTTGAATGCTTACTCTATCAAAACATACTTTAATAGCATTTCATCACTATGATATCTTTGAAGTAAAATACAAGTTTTAATTTTTCTTCTGACTCACCATACAGTTGAAACTTGGTATAAAGAGATCTGATGCAACAATATTCCTGTTATAATAAGGTAATTTTCTGGTCCTAGCTCCTTATATTCTACTGTTTTTTAACCCTGATATAACAAGATTCCTGCTGTAATAAGGTAATTATGATGGTCCCAAGGACCTCGTTATACTGAGTTTCCACTGTAGTTATTACTTTTTTTCAATGACTTAGGGCTAAGGTCCCATTCATGACTGCTCGAAATTGATTTGTAGACCACCGATGTTCCTAGATCTGAAACTTATCACATAATTATGCTCGGATTATGTTCAAGAGCTTTTACACGTATATGGTGATAGTGACCTGTCACCATGACATTTTGATCTCATGATAACAAAATATCATAAGATTTCCAGCTACCTTTATTGGACCTCAAATTCGAAATACAATGCTGGGTGTGCATTTAAAATTTTAAAGTGTAGTGATTTAAAATTTCATTCTTGATTTCTTACTATGAAATGACTACTCACTTTAGATGTATTTAATTTAAGTATATAAATATTGATGTTAAAGATTTAACTCCCATCCTAAGGTATGGCTTTTATATGAATTGGATAAATACTCACATTTGGTTTATCCGCAGTGGGATAAAGTTCTGCATAATGTGTCCTGACATAACTTGCCAGCATCTCGATAACTGAAAATTTGTATGATGTTCTTCCTACTTCCTGTGCAAAAGAACAAAAACAAAACAAAAAAAAACAAAAATAATTTGAAAATAAAATGTCAACCAATTCTTTGAATAATGTTTAATTCATGACCAGTGGAAGCAGGAGCCTGCTAATAGATAAGAAAAGAAAATGGGATTGAAAGCAAAAATTAAGAGCAAGAAGAGGGGGAAAAGAAGGAACATTGACAGATTGTAAGGACATGCTCGCATCTTAGGCCAACTATATGCGCCAGATATATTACTGATTAACAATGTCAAAAGACAACATTGTTTCACATCTTTGGTCGTTATCTCATGTTTAAAGACATTGGTTAACATTGTTCTAATTTTTAAAAATCTCGTTTTTACTTGAAAGTGGGATAAACATAAGGGTTATAGTGTAAAAATACCAGTCTGAAAGTTTCAAAGTATAATATCCACAGGAAGTACTTTTAAATATCAAAAATGTGAACAAATGTTTGAAAAATATACGAGGGTCGGTTGCACAGAATGAGGAGTGCGCATGCTCATATGACTAATATTACCGTACTGTTTTTATTTACTATTGGCGTATCACGAAGCGGGAGGCACATAACGGCATTTTCAAATTCAAGCAAAGCAGTCCCTCCTTAGTGATTGTCTCATGAGACAAAGGATAATAAAATCGCTATTTGCGTTTAACTTACACTTTTTCATTCCAAATTATGGTTAGTTTCAGGGATTTGAGTACAAATACAAGTACTCATACACATGTTTCATCTTTGTTTGAGAAATTTTTAAATCAGCTGATCACAAATTAGCCAATGCCTTTAACCATTCTTCAATCTACTCATCCTGTGTACTCGATCAATAAATTAACTTCATCCTGCAAAAGTGACAAGTCTGTAGTGAAACTAAATAGCATGCTTTTGTGTGTGTTACTCGACGGCACGACGGCATGCTGTAGACCTACGAGTCCAATAAGCGTCAGTTTTCTTCTTAAATTTCACCATTTTCAGTTCATTCATCAGATATGAAGCAGAAAGGGTAAGATTGAGAGCTTCAGGAACATTTGGTAAGTAAAATCAAAACTTTCCTTCTCTATAGAAGATCTAAGTCAACATATTTGCGTTCGCGTCAGCAATTAGTTTCGCTACGAGTGATTCGATCCACACATCAAAACCTAATTGGATACCAAAGACTTTGCAATTGTTAATATTGAAAGATATAGCTATAAGTTAACTAAGCTCTTGTCGTGTACAATGAATCCCATTGAAGCACTTCCCATAGTTCTATGTAGGCAATCATACTAAGCTCGCATAATTGTGAGTGTATGTAGACCTATCGTTAGGCCTGATGTGATAATTAATTAGTGCTTAGTGAGTATAGACTCGGACTCGAGTCCAATTTTTGATGACTCGGACTCAAGTCCAGTTTTTCTCACTTGGACTCAGACTTGGTCTCTACCCTCGGGTAGGGGGGTTGGACGTACCTGAGGTTGGACCTCGCCCCTACTGAGCTGAGGGCATTTAGTTCCATGTAACTCTATGACAGAGGGTATCTGAAGTAGTGGTTATCTATTTTCAGGGAGGGAATAACAGTGATCATTCTTTATAAGGAGGTCCTTGGGACCATGAAAATTGCCTCGTTATATCAGGATTGAAAAAAAAAATAGGCCTATCCAAGAAATATACAGAGTAGGAACCAGCAAAATTATCTTGTCATAAAAGTGTTTTGTTATATTTGAACTCTCTATTATGAGGTTCCACTGTAGATGTAATTGGGAAAGACTTCTTTTGCGACAGCCACCCAAATTTGCTAACAGACATGAACAGTATAAAGCACACATTGCATATGGGTGGCTGTCGCAAAAGGAAGTCTTGCCGCACTTTGTTTTCATGTTTAGGAAGATGTCCAATGTAGCCTAGGCTAGATCTAGATCTAATGTGAACTTAACTTGTGACTCAGACTTGATTTTTTTGGAGGGGGGGGGGGGACTCAGACTCGTGGACTCAGACTCGGAATCTGAGGTGATGACTTGGACTCAGACTCGGACACAGCACTGATAATTAATCATGTTAATGCTAAGTTATGCCAGGGCCCACTTGCACGAATGCCAGGTTTTTTGCCAGGTTATCATCAGATAACCTTGCACTGAATTAGGCCTGTACAGTGGAAATTGCTGACAATAGGAAAGTAGTGGTTCTCTGTCACATTTCTGGGACAGAGGAACAAGAGCAGTCATCAGAAAAAGATTTCTCAAATTCATTTGATGAAGATAATTTAGATCCATTGAAGGAATGGAATGAAAATAGGATATGTTATCATACTGGGTGTAAAAAGCAAACATTTCCAAGAATTTGTTGATTATTTTAGTGATTTCTATCTCCAATATAGAGGGCAGCATTTCACATAAATTTGCACACTCACCATACCAATGCCATGGCTCCCTGAGTGGCCATGGCCCATGCCTCCAACAAACTGACATGACTGAAGAACCACCTCTACCATGTGTCTACCTGGCTCTGGCTCTGCGTTTGGAGTTTGGAATTTTAAAAAAAATTACTAAGATAAAGAAGATTGGAACATTTGTGCTTTGTAATATTGCCTAAAATAACAATTTCAGAAATACTCCTTTCAAAATTCTTGAAATTGCCGTCATTTAGGCCTACGGATATAAAAACTGTCCGGACAAAAACTGACCCGAGTACAGACACAGAACCACATATGTGGGACTGGACAGGAATATGCGTTACCGATTGGGGCTGCAGCCTGAAGATCCGCTTCTCGATACATTCTTCGGTATAAAGTTGAAGAACAACGTACCACGAATATTTACAACATTTTTTCTACAGTATTAAACATATTTTGAACGGTTTTACTTACAGTAACTTCCTCCTCCATCGCACCAAGCTCCTTGTTTCCACTCATGATCTTGATCGTCGCGGCGCATAACAATCAAAACAAACGAAGTTTACTTTTTATCGTGCCTCGGTGAGTGGGCGTGGCCTAATTAGTCAGAGAACCTCGTTCAAGATTATTTAAAAATAAAAATCTTCTGACAAGTGTCAGAGCTTGTCGGAGAGTTTCACGAAACGCTAATTTTGTCAGCGCTGACTAATTGTCAGCGCTGACAAAATTAGTCAGCGCTGACAATTGTCAGCGGACAAATGTTGATGAAACGCCCCCCTGGTGACCTGAAAACCTTACTGGAACTTGTCCTCTATAGACCAGGGCCGGTATTCAATTCAATACTGAAGTCAGAATATAAGTATTTTTCTTAATTTTTTACCTGGATAGAAATACTTAGCAATATTTGGTATTCATTCAATATTTTGGCTGAGTATTGATTGCAAGCCAATTTTAGGCCCAAAATCAATCATAAGTCTTGCAATTAATTGCAAGTTTGCAAATGATTGCTGGTCTGCTTCTTGCAATAGAAAGTATAAACTGATTTGCTATAGTTTAATTGATCTATCAATTGCAATTTGCAATTGAAATTTACAATCGATTGCAAATAAGTTTCTTGCAACACCCCCTTTGACACCTACCTAATTGGGTGTTGCAAGAAGGTTGTAATTAATTGCAAATAATTGCTTCTTTTGGAACAACCATTCTGATTGGCTCAGGTTCTGCCCTTTTAAGAAGACTTGCATGCAACAATGATTTTGATTGGCCAGTGACAATAAGTTGCAACTTGCAATCGATTGCAACTTTCTTGCAACACCCCATAGGAGACTTCAGCCAATTATTTTGCAGGCCTTGATTGGCCGCCATAGGTTTTTATTACGCATTCATCATGAGCTGCGCCACGTCACAATGCTTATCAGTAAGAATTTACGGTTAAAGTTGGCTTACTAGGTAGGAGAAGTGACATCATCTTGGTCCACTCTTGTGATTGGACAAGAGAAATGATGGGGGTGAAGGAGGGACGAAGTTCATGTTCTCTATATCGTCTTGACAAACGTCCCTTTTTAGATAGAGCCCCAGCTCTATAAATTCGCCCCTCCAAATATTAGCTAAAATGAGGATGGACCCCAGGCATCAGTGTGCTTTTAGTGTATGAGCAAGAGTTGAAATGGCAAAAAACTGCATTTTGACATCTTTTGGCGCGATAATTTAATCTAATGCAGAGGAATACATGTTTTAGAAGGGTCTTTGAACCTTTAGCAATAGATACCTATCAATTCACGGTTGAATGAATACATAATAAAAGACAAAATGCATGCTGACGTTATCTAGTAATCATTGCC
>JAPZVO010001426.1:0-17654 GCA_029962745.1 Echinometra lucunter | reverse complement strand
GAAAGAGAGTGAGAGCTCTTGAGAGAGAAAAGGAGAGAGGCAAGGGGCCCGGGAGAGAGATAGAGAAAAAAAAATAGAGACTAGACCATTAGCGTAGATGGGGGGGGGGGGGAATATATTCTACCCCCCACTTCACTTTTCGAGAGGGGGATGGTGTGTACAAATACCCCCCCCCCCCCCCCGCACACACACTTTTTAAGGAAGAAACGATTTTTAAATTAATCAGTTAGTAAAATTTTTGATAATTTGACATAAATACAACCATCATATTTTAGAATTTCTATTTGAAAATGTGATTAAAAACCAGAAAAGTGGTTATTCTTGGCTCGCTCGCAAAATAAAAAAAATAAAATGTGTGTAAGGGGGTTTGTGTGGGTGGGTAAGGGTGTGTGTTTATATTTAAGTGTGAGTTCGACAGTAAAAAAAAAAAAAAAAAAAGGCAAAAATGTCGATCACCCCCCCCCCCCCCTCCTCAAAGTGGATTTACGCCGGTGGACTAGACGCAGGGAAGAAAGATCGTAACGGTGTGGGGATAGATGAAAAGAGATAAGGTGAACAAAAGGGATTGTGTCGAAAGGATTTACAAAAACTGTATACGCAGATGTGCATGTTTTCGAATCTTTACTCAACAGTGATAACAAGAATCATTCTTCTCGACATAGTTCTAGTAAAAAAAATTTTAAAAACGCAACAAACACACACACACAAACAAAACTTACAGCCTCACTGCAATACACTCTATTCTTCACTTCAGACTTCAAGCAAGGAATAACAACAAACTCATACAATTAAAAAAAAATGAATAACAAACAGTCACGTTTATTAATACTCAGCAATTCTGGCATGGGGTGTTTTATATATTAAAGTAAAAGAATAAATGAATGAAAGAAAGAAAGAAAGAAAGAATTTTGCTGATATAACTTCTTTACTTAAGAAAAGTAGAATACAAATTAATACAAAGACCGTTACTCCAACACAGTTTGACAAGAAAATCGAAACATTTGACAGAATAGTGGGAAGGTTGCAAAGTGTACCACCTTAGTCTGTGGCTTATGTAGGCGAATAGCAGGTGTTTTTTTTTTTTTTTTTTTTTTTTTTTTACAGATACATATTAAATGTGTAAAAACTGCTATCTCGATTTGCATGTTTAGCTCTTTAACTAATACTTGATTAAGGACAAGAAGGAATATAGAGAATGAAAAGTCCTCTTGTTCTTGTTCTTTTATGTTTTTTTTAAAGTAATATATTAAATAGAGTTTTTAAGTTCATATTCATCGTCATACTTTGATTATATAACGACTACAGTGCATTTATTTCAAAATCATACTAATTCCTTCGTTTCGAGAAAAAAACCCTATATAGAGACATCGATTTTTTTTTTAATGAATCATCAGATCAGATTCAGTTATTTCCCCATTTCATAAAAAACAACAAAAGTACATGTAGAAAGGCAATATGCAATATATACATATCAATTAAACACAGAAATTACATTTTAAAAAAGAACTGAAATATGAAGAATAACTAAGCAGAAAGATAAGTAACAATAAGGACAAATTATGTAAATGTGGGGGATTATTTGAAAAGTCGAAGACTTATAACATAACCCCAAATTTTTATTAAAAAGAATGTTTCAAGTTGGGAAAGAAAGACTGAAGATAAGGAAAATAATACAAGCATACAAATTCATAAGTACAAACATATAGTTGAGGTAAAATGAACAGGAGAATTACAGTTTATGTAAAAGGTATGTTTTAAGTTTGGATTTAAACATATTTAGGGAATGTGAGTTCTTAATATTTTCAGGTAGACTGTTCCAAAATACAGGGCCATTGTGAGATAATGATTTCTTAGATAAGGACAATAATCCACATGGAACACAGTAATCAGATTTTCGTCTTGTATCATAATTGTGAATATCAGAATTTCTACAGAATAAATAATGGAAGTTTAATGGCAATATTTTCTTATAGTATGAATACATGAAAATAACAAGATTATAATGATATAATTCGTATACTGGCAAGATTTTAAACTTCAGAAAAAGTGGGGCTGTGTGTGCTCTGAAACCATAATGAGATATCATTCGAATTAATCGTTTTTGTAAAACTAAGGTTCTGTTTAATAAACATTTATTTGAAGATCCCCAGACAATGATTCCATAGTTCAGATATGATAATATTAAGGTATTATACAACATCAACAAGATATTTTGTGGTACAAATTCACGCAGCCTATTTAAGATACCTATATTTCTAGCAATGTGGGAATTTATCTTGTTAACTTGACTTTTCCATTTTATATCATCATCAATAAAGATTCCAAGAAATTTAACAGTTTCTACTCGCGCCACCTCGGTTTGGTTAATAAATAATTTAACAGATTTTTTATCAATGTTTTTTTCTACTAATAATGATAAAATTTGTTTTCTGGATATTCAAGGCTAAGTTATTAACGGAGAACCACTCCTGGACTTTATTTAATTCAATGTTCATATTACTTTGCAAATAACCTAGGTCTTTATTGCCAAGAAATATATTAGTATCGTCCGCAAAAAGAATAAATTTTAGTAAATGAGAACACAGATGGAGATCGTTGACATATATCAGAAAAAGAAGAGGACCGAGAATAGAACCCTGCGGCACGCCTATTGATACTGTTTTAAAATCAGATTTAGATGAATTATAAATAGTACACTGTTTTCGATTGCTTAAATAATTGCATATTAAATCAAGGGCAATACCTCGTATTCCATAAAAAGATAATTTACTAAGTAAAATGTCATGGTTAATACAATCGAATGCTTTTTTTAGATCAACAAATACTCCAAAAGTTATTTCATTATTTTCGTATGCATGTATAATATCATTTAGGGAATCTATCAAAGCATGGGGTGTACAATGTTTTTCTCTAAATCCATATTGCTTTTGATATAGTATATAATTATCATTAAAGTAATCAACCTAGTATAAATGCATTTCTCAAACATTTTTGAGAAACATGTTAATGAAATTGGTCTGTAATTTGAGAAGACAATTTTGGGTCCAGATTTATGTACAGGGATGACTTGAGATATTTTACAACTATTTGGAAATACACTTTTTTGAATACATAGATTAAAAATGTGACACAGAGGTTTACGAAAAATATGAAAAGCCCTTTTAACAACAACATTTTCAATTCCAAAATGGGTGCTGTTATCGTACTTTACCCATATTTATAGTATTTTGAAAAAATTATCCTTTCGAAGAAAGAAAAGAAAATCCAGAAAGACATAAAAGGAAGAATGAAAGGAAGAGAGAAATAGAAAAAGAAAGAGAGAAATAGAAAAAGAAAGAAAGGAAGAAAGAAAAAAAGAGAGAAAGAAAGAAAGAGCAAATTATTTTCCTTTCAGTTCCGTTCAGTTATTCTCTGCTCTGCTTGGGCGACCATGGTAACCGCTCTATTGTTAGCAGGTAGGTGTGTGTATGTGTGTACTGCATGCATGCAGTGATGTCAGAATTCAGACACTGCGTAGAAATTGACATCAGCCTACTTTTCTACTTCGTGTGCGCGTACTGTTGACTCTGCGCATTTAATACGAACTCATTACGCTGGTAGCAATTGGATGTACTACGGTGCGCAGTCCTGATCGATGACAATGAATTCGTTATAAAATTTTAATCATCGAATGCAGTGGTTCCTTCCGAAGTTCAAAGATTTCAGCCTTGTTCCATTGTAAGTTAATTTTAAATTTCTCCTTTTTATTCACTTTTTAATTTATTTTCTACATTTACTCACGAAGCTCTTTCGTTTCTCGTTGCGTGTAACTCCGATGTGTGACTTCGGTGCTGGACGGCCCCGATATCGATTCCAAAACGAAAGTACGAGCGAAAGTAGTGTTAAATGTTCGGAAGCTGGCGCTCTTGTCAGTTTTCAGACACGTCCGTTGAGTGTGTGGTTTTGTGTGTACATGTATACTTGTATACGGTAGGCCCTTGGGATCACGAGAAATGTAGTCTGCTACGTTGTAGCTTCATGCTTGTTCAAGAATTGAATTGAATTACAACCTCATTTCCTTTATTTCAATTCTCTCGTTTTGGGTTATTGTTTTTAGGGGGAGTGATGGTCTCAGAGTGAATGAATAAAATTAAAGAACTTTGCAGGGGCCGCGGAACGGCGGGGCTGGGGGCTGCAGCCCCCGGGGGGGGGGGGGGGGGGTACTCGACCCCAAAAGTGGTAGGTATGTGCCGCGGGCGAGACGAAAAACGGGGGCTTTGGAACGGGCTTATTGTGAAAAGGAGGGTCTTCGGAACGGGCTTTGGAACTACAAATGTTTGTGAAAACGGGGGTCTTTGGAACGGTTCGCCCGTGTGTCAGTGCGTATGTATCCCTATGGAACGGGCATACGTGCATGCAGCTGGCCCGGCGGGTGCGCTCGCGCAGAGGCGATGGTCGGACAGCACTCTGCGGGCCGCTTTTCACCAAAAATGCAGCTCATTGTAGCGGATCAATGCGGCCGGAACGGCGTAACGAAAAATATGCGAAGCTTTGGAACGGATTTCTTTCTTCTTTTTTCTCGATAAGAAGAAAATGCTATGCTTTGGAACGGCTTTCTTTGTTCTTTTTCTAAATAAGATAAAAATGCTATGCTTTGGAACGGAAATTTGAGTGTAAAAATGGGGGTCTTCTCCGCGGCACATACCCACCACGCACTATATACTGAGTGCCCCCCCCCCCCCCCGGGGCTGCAGCCTTCTCACTTTTTTGAGTAGACACATAGGGCCTAGGCCCCTGTACAAAAACCCGGAAGTGAATTTTGGGTTTGTACATGCAGCCCCCTCACTTTCAAAAACGTTCCGCAGCTTCTGCTTTGGTTTGCTTTTTTTTGGTCATTAACATTTATATTGTGTTAAAAAAAATTTAAAAATTGATCATCCCACAAAGTTTTTAATTGAAAAATGATGAGTGCTGAAAATGAAATTAATATGAATTTTTATTCTGACTTAATAACGGGCTACACTCTATTGAAGTAGAAGTAATAAGAGTAAGAGATCGAGGACTCCCGTGTAGCTGGTTGGGGGGGGGGGGGGGGCAGGAGGTGACGATGGTGATGGGGGCAGTCGCCCCTTCCAAAATGCCAGATAAAAAAATGTGAGGTAAAATATAAAAAGTTTAGAGAACATTGAAAAAGCACAGGAGCAGACAAGGAACAATGATTAAAAAAAAAAAAAAAAAAAGCTTCCATATATACTTCGGGCAGGACAGCTAGGACCCCTCTCCCCTGATAGCAGAGGCTGGTAAGAATGACATCATAATATTTACGTCTTTTTAAAGTCGTGTCATACGTCTTATTTACGGATTATATATACGTCTTTAAGACGATATACTTTGCACCAGCACACGACGTAAAATAAGACGTCATATTTTTACGTCAATTTTACATCATGTTGGTCGGAAAAAAAGTCTTTATGACGTCTTTACGACCCAAAGTAAGCTCACAGACTGGTAAAAATCACATCATATAGACGTCAAAATCTTCAAAGCTGATTTATAAAATATTTGGGCCGCGACGCGACAAAAGGGCCCTTAGCTCTCCAAATGGCTTACGCAGTAAAACCGCGCTAAAGTTAGCGCATATCAAAACGTGCAGAGCGCACTGGAAAAAAAAATAACACCAAACCAAAACAAAACACACGTGCCGAAGAAAAATACCAGAACAGTGACTCAAGACCTATGTTACTAGTCCGTCGATTAATCTGGCTCTAGCTGATGATCAAATGTCATTCCTTGGATGAATCGGTAAGGTCATTATTATAATTTCTTCACACAGTTTGTTCCAGTAGAAAGTACGGGTTTTAAAGGCATTTCGTGCATTTAATTCAGTTTTAATAGGTGACTGTCTAGTTACCTCGTTTCGTAGTGCCAGCTGCAACTTCAACTTCAAGGCTGCATGCATGCATGCATAGTTTCACAGATAAAGTTGTTAATACCTGTGTAATTCCGACATGTAACGTTGTATTATGAAATATCCTTCCTCTGTTATTTCTTTTTCATATTACTGTATAATCTTTGAACATCAACTTTTGTATTTTATTTCATCAGTATGGCAATTTCTTTAAACCAATTATTAAGCAGTCACATGCAAGAAAAAGCGAAGATGTGTCTTAATGTTGAAACGTTAGTTGCCGCTAGTTAACGTTAGCAGTTGAACGCACGATATGCCTTACCCTTAAATTCATTGACGTTTGTGCATGTCTATTCCACTACAAATACAATCATGGGACTAAATCTTAACTTCAGACCTGCTTATACCAATCTCTTGAATTTGTTGATACATATTTGAGGCCTCAATTTTCCCATGCTGAATTTACCAGTCAGGAATTCATTAGAAAATTTTAGCAGAGCCCCAACAAGTTATAGACTCTATACATGTACAGTGTATTTCCTACACAGAGCAAAATAAAGTTAGGCCTCGGCCCTAGATCTAGGCTAGCATGTAGTCTAGCTGATTTAGGGCCAGACTAGGACCTTGCCCTAGCTCGGGCTCTGAATAAGGATGGAATTAAAAATAACTGTTTATGTGTCACAACCCTGTAAGCACAGACCTGCTTTTAGAAAAAATAAGAAATCAATAGAAAAAGATGAAGCTGAAATAGAAGGGGGCAGGGCATTGCTTATAATTGAGAGAAGGATGGGAGGGGGCAGATCATTATTCACAAAAAATGCCCCCCCACCCTTCCCATTGTGTATTTCTTGATTTGTCTTCAGTTTTGAGTGCATTTATTGCCTCTGTAGACTTTCTTTTTTTTATTAAAGCAATTGAATTACAAACTGAATTTCAATTATTAGGCATAATGGAATATTTAGTTAAATTACTTTTAGATTAATCAAAATTGAAACAATACTAATCACAAAACAACATTACTTAATGCATTAAATGTTATTACTGTCTAATATTTCATATTAGAATGAATGACACTTTGTATTCCATACGCATTTAATGCTGTTGGTGTACTTTAGCATTTCTAAAACAATAAATCTGTATATCAGTGTGATTCATCTAAGCAGTTGGCTGCTTCTAGTGCCATTTCATGTATAATAAAAAGGGATTTTTTTTCTTTTTACAGGCCATTGATATGGAGCAGCTAAGCCAGGTCATGCTCGTCCCTATCATCCTTGTCATCTCCAGGCAAATATAGGAATGTTAAACTGTAACTTAGAGGCAAAGCTGGAAGGAGAGGGGTAGGATATGATAACCACATTTAATTCAATGATGCTGGAAATGTCAGGTCACTGCATTCATATCAGAGGAGGAAGCAGAGGTGATCTAAGATCTTGAAACAATAACTGAAGTTGGATTCTCTTTGCGTCAACCCAGGATGAACTTCACAATGATGGAGATTCTACAAAATAAACATGGGTATGGCTGTACAGGATGTCACTAGAACCAGTAGTGTTTGGAACTTTGGATGCCTTAATGGTCTATGATCACATCCTTTCAGTGGGTGAATGAACTCACCAAAGCCATGAAAGCTGAGCATGACCTCTATATTATGTGAGAACTGACTGACAGCGTCTAGCTGTACTACAGTTGAAGTTATGAGGAAGTGATATTGCTACTACTTTAATGAACAGAGTGCAAAAAAATTGCTTTTTGTATCTTCATAATTTGGGTGACAAGTGCCCTAATAACTCATGACACATGTTTCAATAGGAGCAATCTCACTTTCAGGATGATATTACCTTTATTTCATAGATAATATTTAATTCCAAATATCCACTGCCATTGTGTGCTTGCAAGAGCAGACGACTTGAAAAGTAAATTTAAAACTAACAAATTTTTAATTATTGGATTAACAATAAGACCTCTTAATGTCATATAGGATTTTTTTTCTTCATGAATTATGTCACATGTGCAATGATCTAAATTTGGATGGAATTGCTTCCTTGTATCTTAACTATACAAAAAAAAAAAAAAAAACCTACTAGCTAAACTTTGTAAAAGAAAATAATGAGTAGATGTGAAGAGATATTTTGGGGTACGTGATTTTATTTTATTTTTTAGTGAAAGGAAAGGAAAGGATGAATTTTATTAGGAAGAAAGTACAAACCCTCTCCACTCTTAAATTTATTAGAAACCGAAAGTATTTAACATTTTCAGACTATAGCTTAATAAAGAGCACCATTCCAGTCGGATTTAAATTCCTAATTTGAAGTACAGCGTATGTCAACTCTTGTTTTGAATAAAAGTTACTAGTGTGACAAGTGCAATTAAGGAAAATTTCATTTCATTCCATGTTGTACTGACCTATTATGTATTTCAAAGTTCACAGATCATATCTTTTATTGATCCATATTTGAAGAAAAAAAAAACCCCAGAAAATTGGACCTCCACTGGCAGTGCAAATACAAAAGATACTCTGTAGATAATAAACTGAACGATGAAGTAAGACAATATAACATAATTTAGGCACACACTTGAAATAACTACTCATGATAAGAAGGTGAGTGAAAATAACAAGAGAACTATAAAGAGAGAGAGAAAGCAATCGAGGGAGCTGATGGAGAGCTTGAGAAACGAAAGATAAGAACGGTGAAGCAGAGAAAAAGTGAGAAAACTAGAGATGGTGGAAATAGAAGGGAAAGAAAGAGGGAGAGAAAAAGAAAGAGAAGGAAAGATATAAACCGAGTTGGAAGGTATGAAGGAGAGAAAAGAGCTAGCTGACGGAAAGAAACATGAACATGGAAAGAAGCACGGGATTGAAAAATAATTTGAATGTTGATGCCTTCTGAATGACTTGTGATTGAGTGGATGATAAATGGTTCTGATTTTTGATGATGTAATAATGAATAAGCGTGCTAGTAATTATTAAATTGATTTTCACACATTTTCAACACAATCAATATTATTTAACAGCAACGTAAAATCTATGACACACGTTTGCCGAATAGGGGCAAATCCATGCAAACTTTAAAAGGGAGGGGCATTAAAATTCTGAGAATACCCCACCCCTTCCCCCAAAAGACCACTAAAATTGAAGGTGAATTAAAGATGACATTTTTGCTCCAAAATTCACTTTAAGACAGACAGATGTTTCATGAAAAATATATGGTGAACAAAGGGGATTTCGCCCCCATCCTCCCTGGATCCGCCCCTGGTGAACTCTGACCCCTCTCTGATTATCTTTCTCTATATCTCCCTGTTAATATGAAAAAAGAAGCAATCACAAATTTATTTTCGTAAATTTGTGATTGAAATTCCCTTAATGACAAAAGTGTATATTTTACAAAGATTTATGGTGAGCAAAGATGATACGGCCCCTTCCTCCCTGGATATGACGCCCCTGAAACAGAGGCGGCGGAACATCGGGCTCGGACAAAGAAAGTGGAAGGGCACCATTTGTCTGCCAAACAATAGGTGCCCCTCCACTTTCATTGTATGAGCCTGACGTTCCGCCGCCTCTGCCCTGAAATATGACCCCTCTCCTTTTCTATAATGTTTGCATAATATAATCTTTTATACTCGCAACAGAATAGCTTTATTCTCTATTTATATCTTTCTACTTAAAATAATTGTTTATGAAAAAAAATTGATTTCAGCTTAATTGTGATTGGAAAAGCAAGCAATTTGAAAGGCAATTTCAAGGCCGTCTCACAGACGTGTACAAGGTCATTTCAAGGTCATTTTAAAGTCATTTTGAGGTAATATAGGGTTTAGAGAAGACAAAGATAGGAAAATAATATTCTCTCTACTATATAATGTAAATATCCGTCATGGTACTAGGAGAACGTTTAAGCAGCCCCTTAGACACGTTAGGAATCTTGGCGAAAATGGTATCAGGGATTGACTTGTTTAACCTTGGTCATGCGCGAATGTCAGAATAGCGCGCGTATATAGAGCAAAAAAACATGCTTTTTAAAAATTCCTCGATTTAGACACTTATGGACGGAATTTTGGAAAACCGTTTGCATATTCAGATTCCGCAGCATTTATACTACAAAATAGTGTTGAAATCTCATTTTTGAAAAATTTTGCCCTAAGGGCCCTTTTGTCGCGTCGCGGCCCATTTTAGAATGTATACAACATTATGACAGTTTCTCTTTGTTAATGTTCCAGCCTATAGATCGTCCTATACTAGCCCTATATCCTAACATACTACATCCTATACCTAACTACTGATGCCGTGTATCGACATTACTATATATATGGACTGTAGTGTAGTGCTTGAAAAAAAACAGTTAGAAATTACAATTTCTTGATGCATTCTGAAATACCCTGCCCATGACATTAACTGAATGGTGTTCAACATGGAAGTACATTGTTCAATAAATCAGCAGTGCAATCATTGAATAAAATGTTAAAATCCAATGTTATCTTCCCTTTTTCACGAAGTTTAGTCATTTCAGGTCATTCATGAATATTCATGAATCACGATCAACTAATAGAATCGTTTCACGACGTAAAACTGATGTAAACACGTCATGTTATGGTCTTGAAAAAAAGCTGTTATAAAGTGGGAAATAATTGACGTAAAAATACGTCTTGTTCTGGTCTTTAAAAAAGACGTTAAAAATTGTTAAATATTTGACGTAAAATATATGTCATCTTATGTTCAAACAAAATTTGAGAACATTTTGGTTATATAAAGACGTCATAAAGTTGTCGTAAAATAGTCGTGTATACGACATATGACGTGTGGACCAGTTTATGACCAGTTCTTTACGTCTTAAAGACGTCCGTCTGCTATCAGGGTCCCTGCACCCTCCCCCAAATTATTTGCATGCTGCACAGCTACTGCCCCTCCCAAAATGAAATTGTAGCTGCACCATTGAGAAAGATTGCTGAGGTGGGATGGGGATGGGGGGGGGGGCATAGGGCTTTGATTATTGGCCATGTGGGAAACAATTTGATTACTTTGTAGGGGCAATATGATCCTTCTAAGTTTAAAGAATATTGTTTTTATATTATATTCATGTTGGAATGACACTTTGATTTTAAGTGCAATCAACTGCATTACTCAGTTTGATTATCTTCATGTTAAAAGATTATTTTACTATTGATTAATGTAGCAAGGCAACTCCATTCCTGATGATCAAGGAACAACTCTGAAGGGAAGGATAAACGCAGTATATGAGTGCAGCCTTGGCACGTACCGGGCCTTGACATCACACCATTCCGGGTAAGCTCAGTTTGTCTTTAATCAATGTTATAAGCAATTAAGATCCCAATTATTAGCGAAATAATGTAAATTGAATATTTCAAATTTAACGGTACTCACGAATTTAATGATGGTGAAAACAAGAAATCATCAACACGGCCATAACAGAAAAATTCTGTTTTTAATTGATGCAGGGCAAGTCCAATCCGATACCGTCCGTTCCCGATCCAAGCACCCTTTTCTGTAGTGAAGGATTCCTCCAGCATGCTAATCACATCAGGTATTTGTAGATGACTAAGAATACTTCATGCAAAGTTTCAAACCTTTTACACTAACTCATTCTTCCCTCTTTTTCTTCATACAGGTTGCATCATTCTTTGTCCTCGTCCACTGTTGCTGCCCTTTCACCTTACCATTCCAATCTAAAGGTAGGCTTGTTACAATCCCAAATCAAATAATGATGCAATATGCAAGATATGTATATGAATTGAATAAGAAGAAATTTCATTTGTCTGAATGTAGTTGCAATATGAAAGGATAACAAGAAATATGTAAAATAATTTTGTAATACTTCAAGAAGCGAAGACTGGGAGATAGTGTCTACTCATACTAACTGATGATATAATCCATGGGAATTCAAAAGTTCATGACAGTGCCAAAGACACAGTCAATGATTATGTTGAACATCAATGTGAAATATAAAATGTCAGACTTGGAATGGAAAATATTCCCCACCATATCAATTTGTTGTGTACAAAAAACGCTCCTCTTATAAGGCATAGAAATGGGACGTTTAACGCACAGTCACTAATACGCGCCGCTGTCTTCGCATCGTGCAGGCAGTCTACGTGTATAGTGGCGGGCTGCTACATTGCGGTGCAGGGGTGTTCAACTTACATATCGTGAGCGCACTCAGCTGCGTGTTTTCACTTCTTCTCCTTTCTCTCCTTTTCTTGTCATTTTTCCTCGCATTACTTGTTTTCATAAATTTCCCTCTCACTTTCCTTGTTTTCTCACTCCCTTCAGTTTTGTAACTCTTCTTGATCACTTGCATTCATTGGCTTGTGCTTTATTTTTTTTCCTCTCAGTTTACTCTCACCTCCTTGCCAAAATTCTTCACGCGCTGCGTTGCCTAGCTATGCGTGTGTACCGTGTACTATACTGTGTACACACAATGCCATCGGCTGAACCCGCCAAACTATAGTGACCAATTGCAAAAGCTTTTGCAAATGTGAAAAGTGACAGAGGTTTTTTTTATCCAATCAAAATCATTCTTAGGTATTCGCAATCTACAGCATTTTCTGCAAAATGTCTTTTTTTGATAGGGTCTATTGTGACGTATATATTTTTTTACAACAATGTGAAGTCGCACCAAACGTTTCGTTTCCCGCACTTGCCCATTGGCTCATGTACAAATGGATTTCCAAAATCATCAAGAAAGGTTCCAAAAACCTCAAAAGTGACAGAACTTAATTTGACTAAAATTAAATGAAAATCATATCATGTTCAAGGTGAGAATCTACTCTATTCTATTCTGTTTTGATAGATCACCTTGTTGACGCGTTTGGGAGATATCTTAGCAAATCCCTCAAAAACGGCGTATTTTCTATTATTCTCCATAGGGAAATAATTTAACACGCTACGCGCTGCAAAAAAGGAGCGCAAACAAATTGATATGAAGATGATATAATCAGATGATAATTATAATTTTAAATCTCGCTGAAAAAGATGCTTTATACTACATTTATTGTACAAAAGTTATTTTACTTTATAAAACCTAGAGCCTTTTTTCAATGTGAAATTAAAATAGAATACTCTTGATGTAAACTCTTTCAAGATGAAGGAATATGAAGATTCTTCTCTCCGACAGTAGACCAGAGTCTATAAAAATCATTAACATCACACTGTATCTCCTGAAAACAATCAACAGACACTCATGTGTATTGACTATGAGGTAGGAATATACAATTACCAAATGGTTCACTACGTTGAAGAATTGAAATATTTCTACAACTTAAAGCATAATTTGTTTGAATCTGCAAAAATAAAATGCTAATCTCATCAGGCTTCAGAAATTATTTAGGATCATCACGTCTGCTATATAATTAATTTTTACTTTTTTTCAACAAAAAACTATGCATAATGATTAACTTCTGCAAATTCTCTTGATGTTTACAAAAGAATAGTGTTAGGTACATTAAGATTTAACTTTCTTCCAGCAGATTCCATTATATGACATATTATTACCTATACGAGGTGTTTTTCCGTGGCAATCATTTTCCATATTCTGCGTTCTCTAATATCTCAGCGGTCAATATTATACCATATTTTCTCTCTTCCGGGTTTGCCCATTGACTTTGTGTGTAAATGCCGCAGCGGTCAATATTCGCGAAATCCGGTTGGAACCAGTTTGAGAAGCAACGCAATGTGTATGCGCGGCGCGGCATCACAGTGCATGCACACATACCGGCAGCGCTTAGCGCAAGCGCTGTATTACGGTGCGCGAATTTACGTGAGAAAATGGCTACTTCGAAGAGATTCGCAAGTTTCGGTGACGAAGAATTCGATGATATAGTAACCAACAAAGACGCAAAAAATACCAAAAAATCTACGAAACAGGCCGTTGCTGTGTTCCGTGAATATCTGCGAGAAAAATCTCTACCAGGCGATTTTGAAACATTGGATAAGGAAACCCTTGGAAAAATTCTAGGAAAATTTTATGTCGAAGCCAGGAAAGCTATATACTTTGCCTTGAGAGTTTCTGGTTAAAACTATGGGCAAGAGGTGACTCCGAAATAGTACTATTCACTGAGGGGCGCAGCCCCGAAGTGAATGGTACTATTCGAGTCACCGAGGCCCATAGTTTTAACCAGAAACTCGAAATTATGGCAGAGTATATTTGTTTTATATTTTGGATCAAGATTATATGTATTTTGTACATGAATTTTACTTTCTTATTTTATATTTTTCTTGATTGATACGAAGAATTCGCAAGATATCGCGATCGCAAAGTTCGATGTCGTATCGCACCGCTCTGGACCTGGAAAAGTGTTAAAAAAATAACGAAACCTAACTTCGCGCACGCCAGTTTTCAAGTGATTAATACAAAATAGAGATCCATAAAAGGTAAGATAATTGCATTACCAGGAAGGCAAAATGCCACTGAATAAATTGATATCACATTTTACTTACTATTTTGATGACATTGTCTTTCGAAAAGAGGAAGTCTAGACCCTTGTCGACAAGTCCAGTTTTGTCAGAACGAACGCAAAACGCTGCCAAATTTGCCGATTTTTCATTCATAATTTCAAAATTCCATCTCTAATTTCAAAAGGAAAGTAATTTCCAAGGTAATTTTAGGGTGCTCTTTCCGTTGGTGCTACCAGTTTTTCACAATCTTTTCTAGTTTTTGAGATATGGTCCTGTGCGCGAAGTTAGATCACTCTGCCATACAGATAAACTGCAAAGTGATCGGAAATTGAAAAACGCAGTAGCCGTGACACCGCGAGAGTTCACCATGGTGCGCACTCGAGCTCTCGTATGCCCCACTGAATTTTCATTTCGCGCATAGATTTTGCGTTCTGTGACGTCATTTCACAAATAGTATGTACTAGTTGGAAAATGTCGTCATAAGAGTGACGTCATTTCCCAAATAGTAAACCTTCACGCCAACATTCTGAAATAGCTGAAAATACCAATGATCACGTGAAGGTCTTTAAGCCAATCATGAAAGGATAAATTTCTGATCCAAGATATAATGGTGATTATTATAAGACCGCAACGCTTAATGCGATTCGTGCTGGACTCAACAGACACTTGAAAAGTGAGTACAAGGATCTCATTGATATTATCAAAGATACGGAATTTGTTAGAGCCAATGAGGCATTCAAAGCGGCAACTGTAGAATTAAAGAAAATTGGGAAAGGAGACGTGAAACATCATGAAATCATAACCGATAATGACTTGCAGAAACTGTATGAATCTGACGCTTTCGATCAGAACTTGCCTTCGGGGCTTCAAGACAAAGTTTGGTTTGAGCTCATGCTATTTATATGTCGCAGAGGGAGAGAAAACTTACGTGAACTTAAGAAAGATCACTTTGTCATCGAAAGAGATGAAAATGGCCGCAAATATGTAACACAAGCAGTCGATGAATTGACCAAAAAATCTAGAGAAGATTGCACAGCATCTAGAGCTGGTGCCGGTCGAATGTATGAGACAGGAAATGAAAACTGTCCTGTCAATTCATTTCAAAAGTACCTTTCAAAGTTAAACCCAGAATGCGAATTCTTATTTCAAACTCCGAAGTCTTCTGTCCCTAGTCCCGAAGGCAGCCCATGGTTAAAAAAATGCCCAGTTGGGAAAAACACACTGGGAAATGCTATGGTTAGACTCTCAAAAAGTGCTGGACTGTCAAAGATATATACCAACCATTGTCTTTGCGCGACTTGTATTTCCATTCTGGATAGAGAAGGTTTTGAGAACAGAGAAATTTGCCAAATTTCAGGTCATGCTAATGAGTCAAGTCTAGCTTCGTATACAGGCAGAGTAACTGACAGTAAGAAACAGCAAATGTCTGACGCTTTGTTGAGGGCCATCGGACAGAAACCTACACCCGAACCTAGGCCTAGTTCTACTCTTGATGTTATGGCTGGTCCTAGTACTAGTTCTCTGCAACCTTGTCCAGAACCACAAGATCTTGGCGAAGAAGTTAATTTTGATCTAGGTCTAGATCTTGAAATGGATTGGTTCGACTCTCAAGTAAGTGAGGTATCCGTATCAAACGAGGAAATTGTTCATAATGAGCAAGTAGCACATGTTGAGCCAGACTCGGAGACTCGAAGTGAGATGGACAATAGACCTACTCGCATTGGTCTAGTTACAAACAGATCTAACGTTAGGTCTACCCGTACTACAAGTACAACCCGCAAAACATGTCAGACAATGACGAGTCCATTTGTATTCAATAATTGCAACGTGACTATTAACTATTTCAACTCAAAGTAAGCACATTGAGGAACTTCTGTAAATACAGCTGTACGTTTGGATTTTAATGTTTGAATGCACGTTTTGTCTGTAAATGCGTTCGGATTTGTTTCAGCCTTGGAACTGTACATACAGTCACTTCTTTGGAACTATTTGTAACATCATTAGCTTGGAAATTTGGAGTTTTCTTAATTTTTGAATGGGAGTCTACATTTAGAATCTGCAGTACGGATTTTTGTCAAGAGACGCCATTGAAAAAAGGTAAGTCAAATGTGTGGTGAAAACTCAAATGTAGAGATCTACATGTAACGTTACAGTGGATGTGGCTGGTGAGATTGCATTATGTTTACATTAACTTTTGAATCACTTTCCTGTGGTTGTATAGGTAATAATAATAATATCAACTGGCATAGAATGAGATACCAACCTATATTTCCTTCTCTGAATCCAATATTGCCCGCGCCTTCGGCTTGGGCAATATTGGATTCAGATCAGGCAATATAGGTTGGTATCTCATTCTATGCCAGTCAATATTATATAATTATTATCTATACGAGGCGTTTTTCCGTGGCAATTATTTCCATATTTTCCGTTCTCTGATTTGGCAGCAGTCAATATCAAACCATATTTTCTCTCTTCCGGGTTTTCCCATTGACTTTGCGTGTTAATTGAGCAGCGGGCAATATTCACGAAATCCGGTTTGAACCGGTGTGAGAAGCAACGCAAGCCATGCAGTGCGCGAATACAAAAATACGCAACATGCAATGCGCGAATACATAGATGACATCATAAAAAAAGGTATAAGCCGTACTTGTGTGATTAGAATTAATGCATACATGTCAAATGAGTAGTCGGAGGGATTTTTTTTTTTAAATTGAATTTTACATTACTTTACTGTGGGGTATAGATAATAATAATAATATTGACTGCATTGAATGATATACAACCTATATCACCCTCTCTGAATCAAATATTGCCCGCGCCTTCGGCTTGGGCAATATTGGATTCAGATCAGGCAATATAGGTTGGTATCTCATTCTATGCCGGTCAATATTATATAATTATTTTTGTCTTCTGTCTTTAGTTTAAGTTCTCAGTGTACTGTCAATAGTAAAATCGTAATTATGATCATTGATTAATTCTGTGGTAAATGTATGACAAAAATTAAATCATCAACACGGCCATAACAGAAAAATTCTGTGTTTAATTGATGCAGGGCAAGTCCAATCTTATACCCTCCATTCCCGATCCAAGCACCCTTTTCTGTAGTGAAGGATTCCTCCAGCATTTTAATCACATCAGGTATTTGTAGATGAGTAAGAAAAATTTTGATATAAAAATTATTTGCGTTTTCTACACAGAAAACTTTTCTGGGTCAAATGACTCGCTTATGTGGGTAATAATTTTGTCCGTGTGGTGACCCTCTAGAGAAAATATGTAGGTCAATTGACACACATTAGAAGAGTCAATTTACTCACTTCAATAGATTATCTGGGTCAAATGACACATGTACATAAGTCATTTAAC
>JAPZVO010001425.1:0-17661 GCA_029962745.1 Echinometra lucunter | reverse complement strand
AACATGATCCTCCCTTTTTTGAAAATCCAGATATATTTATATTTATGATGAAATACCTTGAGTTATAAAATGTAGTATTCGTATGCCGAGGATATTAGGAAAGTACAAAGAAAAGACAAATCAACACAAATAGTTCATTTTCTTGTTTATCCAGTCAAGATAAAGCTCTTATGAGCAGAGTATCAGCATGTAATAATTTAATAAAACATTAATTTTTCTTGATTTCCTCCTCCTTTAATTCACCATCTGTCCAGGTCAAGATTCTAAACCTACATGATGTAAAGTGTCCAACACCAGCCTCTGCACAGAACCTAGCAGAAGCACTGTGTTCCATGCCAAACCTGACTCATCTTTGGGTAATGGATCCTAGTGAAGAGTTCTACTCTACATTGAAAGCAAAGGCATCAACCCTGAAGGTACATGTGTGTATTGTATCCCATTGCAATGCCCTAAGGAGTACTAATAAAGACAAATGGAATGACTTTTATTATTATGTTATTTTACTTCTTTATGTTGTTATGGAACCTGCTATTATGATTTATATTTTTCCTTTAAATTCAGCCCGGGGGGGGGGGGGGGGGGGGGAGGGAGGGGAGCAGGAATTGGGTGTTCAAGGGAAATTTAATAAATGCAAAATTAAAATCTAAATAAAAGATGCTTCTGATTACTTGATTACCAGATACAATTTAGATGGCACTGTGTGAATGAAATGGAGTTTTAACCTTGATGAGGTAACGGTATTATGGAAACGCAATTTAATTAGTACATAGGATATATGAGAATATCTTATTTGAATTGGCCTTCAGTAAAAACAGAAGATATTAGGAAAGAACAAAGAAGAGACAAATCAATACAAATAGTTCATTTTCTTGTTTATCCAGTCAAGATACAGCTCTTATGAGCAAAGTCATCAGCATTTAACAATTTAATGAAACATTCATTTTTCTTGATTTCCTCCTCCTTTAATTCACCATCTGTCCAGGTCAAGATGCTAAACCTAAGTGAAGTAGAGTGTCCAACACCAGCCTCTGTACAGAACCTAGTAGAAGCACTGTGTTCCATGCCAAACCTGACTTACCTGGATCTTTTGGGAATAAATCCTAGCGAGGAGTTCTACTCTACATTGAAAGCAATGGCATCAACCCTGAAGGTACATGTGTGTATTGTATTTCATTGCAATGTCCTAAGGAGTACTAATAAAGACAAATGCAATGACTTCTATTACTATGATATGTTATTTCTTTGTGATGTTATGGAACCAGCTATTATGATTTATATTGATATTGTAGTTCAAGTACACAGAGGAATGTAATATGAGGAGTGTGTTACAAACATGTATACTGTGCATGGCTTACAGATTATTGCATTGAACCTCTTCTCTATCATGTAAACTTCACCTTGAGATGATGACTGCATATAAATGTAATTTGGTTGAAATAGAAGTTTTTTGCTTTAAATTCAGCCCTTTGGAGGGGGGGAGGGGAAGGGGAGGAGGAATTAGGTGTTAAAGGGAAATTTGATAAATGCAAAATTAAAATGTAATTTAAAAGATACTCCTGATTACCTGATTACCAGATACAATTTAGATGGCACTGTGTGAATGAAATGGAGTTTTCACCTTGATGAGTTAATGGTATTATGGAAACGCAATTTAATTATTAGATAGGATACATGAAAATATGTTATTTGAATTGGCCTTCAGTAAAAACAGAGGACCAATTTCTTCATTTTTATTTCTTCAAATTTACATAAGGTCAAAACAATCTGTATGGTACACAGGTGTTTTGGGGGGTTTTTTTAGGGGGGGGGGGGAATGTGAAGGAGCTCTCAGTGGTTAACCCTATGTTCAGTAAACAGTACACTAGAAAGGAGAATGAAGCATGATCCTCCCTTTTTTGAAAATCCAGATATATTTATATTTATGATGAAATATCTTGAGTTATAAAATGTAGTATTTGTATGCCAAGGATATTAGGAAAGTACAAAGAAAAGACAAATCAACACAAATAGTTCATTTTCTTGTTTATCCAGTCAAGATACAGCTCTTATGAGCAGAGTCATCAGCATGTAATAATTTAATAAAACATTCATTTTTCTTGATTTCCTCCTCCTTTAATTCACCATCTGTCCAGGTCAAGATTCTAAACCTAAGTGATGTAAAGTGTCCAACACCAGCCTCTGCACAGAACCTAGCAGAAACACTGTGTTCCATGCCAAACCTTACTGTCCTGACAGTGGAAAGTGTGAATCCTAGTGAGGAGTTCTGCTCTACATTGAAAGCAAAGGCATCAACCCTGAAGGTACATGTGTGTATTGTATCCCATTGCAATGCCCTAAGGAGTACTAATAAAGACAAATGGAATGACTTTTATTATTATGTTATTTTACTTCTTTATGTTGTTATGGAACCTGCTATTATGATTTATATTTTTCCTTTAAATTCAGCCCGGGGGGGGGGGGGGGGGGGGGGGAGGGAGGGGAGCAGGAATTGGATGTTCAAGGGAAATTTAATAAATGCAAAATTAAAATCTAACTAAAAGATACTTGTACTTCTGATTAACTGATTACCAGATACAATTTAGATGGCACTGTGTGAATGAAATGGAGTTTTAACCTTGATGAGGTAACGGTATTATGGAAACGCAATTTAATTAGTACATAGGATATATGAGAATATCTTATTTGAATTGGCCTTCAGTAAAAACAGAAGATATTAGGAAAGAACAAAGAAAAGACAAATCAATACAAATAGTTCATTTTCTTGTTTATCCAGTCAAGATACAGCTCTTATGAGCAAAGTCATCAGCATTTAACAATTTAATGAAACATTCATTTTTCTTGATTTCCTCCTCCTTTAATTCACCATCTGTCCAGGTCAAGAATCTAAACCTAAGTGAAGTAGAGTGTCCAACACCAGCCTCTGTACAGAACCTAGTAGAAGCACTGTGTTCCATGCCAAACCTGACTGAACTGGATCTTTGGGGAATAAATCCTAGTGAGGAGTTCTACTCTACACTGAAAGCAAAGGCATCAACCCTGAAGGTACATGTGTGTATTGTATTTCATTGCAATGTCCTAAGGAGTACTAATAAAGACAAATGCAATGACTTTTATTACTATGATATGTTACTTATTTATGTTGTTATGGAACCTGCGATCATGATTTATATTGATATTGTAGTTCAAGTTTGTTACATACATGAATACTGCGCATGCCTTACAGATTTTTGAACCTCTTCTCTATCATGTAAATGTCACTTTCAGATAATGACTGCATATAAATGTTATTTGGTTGTAATAGAAGTTTTTTGCTTTAAATCCAGCCCTTTGGAGGGGGGGGGGGGAGGGGAGCAGGAATTGGGTGTTAAAGGGAAATTTGCTAAATGCAAAATTAAAATGTAATTAAAAGATACTTCTGATTACCTGATTACCAGATACAATTTAGATGGCACTGTGCGAATGAAATGGAGTTTAACCTTGATGAGTTTATGGTATTATGGAAACGCAATTTAATTATGAGATAGGATACATGAAAATATCTTATTTGAATTGGCCTTCAGTAAAAACAGAGGACCAATTTCTTCATTTTTATTTCTTCAAATTTACATAAGGTCAAAACAATCTGTATGGTACACAGGTGTTTTGGGGGTTTTTTTTAGGGGGGGGGGGAATGTGAAGGAGATCTCAATGGTTAACCCTATGTTCAGTAAACAGTACACTAGAAAGGAGAATGAAGCATGATCCTCCCTTTTTTGAAAATCCAGATATATTTATATTTATGATGAAATATCTTGAGTTATTAAATGTAGTATTCGTATGCCAAGGATATTAGGAAAGTACAAAGAAAAGACAAATCAACACAAATAGTTCATTTTCTTGTTTATCCAGTCAAGATACAGCTCTTATGAGCAGAGTCATCAGCATGTAATAATTTAATAAAACATTCATTTTTCTTGATTTCCTCCTCCTTTAATTCACCATCTGTCCAGGTCAAGATTCTAAACCTACATGATGTAAAGTGTCCAACACCAGCCTCTGCACAGAACCTAGCAGAAGCACTGTGTTCCATGCCAAACCTGACTCATCTTTGGGTAATGGATCCTAGTGAAGAGTTCTACTCTACATTGAAAGCAAAGGCATCAACCCTGAAGGTACATGTGTGTATTGTATCCCATTGCCATGCCCTAAGGAGTACTAATAAAGACAAATGGAATGACTTTTATTATTATGTTATTTTACTTCTTTATGTTGTTATGGAACCTGCTATTATGATTTATATTTTTCCTTTAAATTCAGCCGGGGGGGGGGGGGGGGGGGGGAGGGGAGCAGGAATTGGGTGTTCAAGGGAAATTTAATAAATGCAAAATTAAAATCTAAATAAAAGATGCTTCTGATTACTTGATTACCAGATACAATTTAGATGGCACTGTGTGAATGAAATGGAGTTTTAACCTTGATGAGGTAACGGTATTATGGAAACGCAATTTAATTAGTACATAGGATATATGAGAATATCTTATTTGAATTGGCCTTCAGTAAAAACAGAAGATATTAGGAAAGAACAAAGAACAGACAAATCAATACAAATAGTTCATTTTCTTGTTTATCCAGTCAAGATACAGCTCTTATGAGCAAAGTCATCAGCATTTAACAATTAAATGAAACATTCATTTTTCTTGATTTCCTCCTCCTTTAATTTACCTTCTGTCCAGGTCAAGATTCTAAACCTAAGTGATGTAGAGTGTCCAACACCAGCCTCATCACAGAACCTAGCAGAAGCACTGTGTTCCATGCCAAACCTGAGTGACCTGACACTGGGGGAAATGAATCATAGTGAGTTCTACTCTACATTGAAAGCAAAGGCATCAACCCTGAAGGTACATGTGTGTATTGTATTTCATTGCAATGCCATAAGGAGTACTAATAAAGACAAATGCAATGACTTTTATTACTATGATATGTTACTTCTTTATGTTGTTATGGATTCTGCAATTATGATTTATATTGATATTTTAGTTCAAGTACGCAGAGGAATGTAATATGAAGAGTTTGTTACATACATGTATACTGTGCATGGCTTACAGATTATTGCATTGATCCTCTTCAACTAAGAAGAAAGTGCAATTACTTGTTTCATATTGAAATGATATGCTACTTTTTCATGTTGTTGAATCTACTGTTATGAGGAATGTAATATTAAGAGGGGATAACATATACTGTGCATGACATACAGATTTGTTGAATTGAATATCTTATTTAGTCAATAAACTTCACTTTCAGATGTTGGGTGCAGATAAAAGTAATATGGTTTTCATGGAAGTGTTTCCCTTTTAAGGGTAACTAAATTAAAAATGC
This sequence comes from Echinometra lucunter, assembly GCA_029962745.1. Classification (NCBI taxonomy): domain Eukaryota; kingdom Metazoa; phylum Echinodermata; class Echinoidea; order Camarodonta; family Echinometridae; genus Echinometra; species Echinometra lucunter. The sequence continues at coordinate 12,306 of JAPZVO010001425.1, read as the reverse complement.
ATGTTGAGTTCTTTTGATTGGTAAGAAGGTATACATCACATGTCTTTTGACTTTTTAATGTACATTTGTGTCACTTTTTATGCCACTGTAGGTGGTTAGCGGAGGCATTATGTTTTTGGGTCGTCCGTCAGTCCGTGCCCTGTTTTTGTTCTCGCGATAACCTAAGAAACGTTTGACGGATCAACTTCAAGTTTGGCTCATGTATGTATATGGGAGGGACAATGATCTGATTAAATTTTGGAGTTTCAAGGTCAAAGGCCAAGGTCATAGAGGTAATAATACACATAAAAATGGCTCGTTCTCACGATAACTTAAGAACCATTGGACAGATTGGCTTCAAACATGGCTCATGTATGCACATGGAAGGGACAATGATCTAATTAAATTTTGGGGTCACCAGGTCAAAGGTCATAGAGGTCATTATGTACAAAGAAATGGTTCGTTTTCACCATAACTCAACAACCATTTGACTGATCAACCTCAAACTTAGCACATGTATGCATATGGGAAGGACAATGATCTGAGTAGATTTGTGGGTCTCACGGTCAAAGGTCAAAGGTCATAGAGGTCATTATGTATATAGAAGTGGTTCATTCTCGTGATAGCTCAACAACCATTTGATGGATCAACTTCAAACTTGATTCATGTATGCATATGGGAGAGACAATGATCTGATGAGATTTTGGGGTTTCAAGGTCAAAGGTCAAAGGTCATAGAGGTCATTATGTACATAGAAATGGTCCGTTCTCGCGATAACTCAACAACCATTTGACCGTGCAGCTTTATACTAGGCACATGTATGCTTATGGGAGGGACAATGATGTGATTAGATTTTTGGGTCTCAAGGTTAAAGGTCAAAGGTCATAGAGGTCATTATATACATGAAAATTGCTTTCTTGCGATAACTTAACAACTCTGACGGTTCATCTCCAAACTCATGTATGCATATCTAAGTCTCATAAATTTGTCTCATTAGATTTGGGGGTCACAAGGTCAAAGATGTCATTTTAGGCATGAAAATAAAAAAAAATCAACATAAATGTGCCATATATTTCCGATCTGGCAATTGCGAAGGCATCAATTTCGATCGCGCGCGGTCGAGGATTCATCTAGTTTTCATTTTTTTCTATATTATATCTGGTTTACCTGCTAGGCTCCACCCACAAAAAACCTTCAAAGCAAAATGACTTTCCTGATATCATCAGTCAATCATCAATCAGCAAGATGAATATGAACAAAAGACATCGGCAGGTCCATTCCCATCAACTAACCACCTGTTCATAATACCATTGCAGGCTTTCATATAATAGCCCATTACAACACTCTGTTTTTAAAATGTTGTTTGGCATTTCTGAAATAGCAACTGCTTAAAATACAGTTGAATTCTGTGAGTGGCATTGTTTAAAAACATGCAGTTGCTATTGTGAACAGGTGGGCAGTTGATGGGAAGGGACTTGCCAATTTAATGTCTTTTGCTCATGTTCATCTTGCTGACTGATGTCAGAAAAGTCATTTTGCTTTGAAGTTTTTTGTTGGTGGAGCTTAGCAGGTAAAACAAAAATAATATAAAAAATAATATAAAATGTATGATGCGAATGTACGTCAAAAATCAAAAGGTATGTGATGTATTATTACAGATCAACAGAAGTCAACATGCATTTTGAATATAGTTACCCTTTAAACTCTACCCTTTTTGTTGGGGAAGGGGACAATGGAAGAATAAAAACCAAGTTTCAACCTCGTAGAGATACTGGTATATGGAACACAATGTACCATTGATATATCTATATATATATATATATATATATCTTTGATACTTAGCGATATAGATTTAATGATAATGTTAAGGATAACAGAAATTCAAAGCATACCAATCACATATTGCAAATTGGTTAGTGCACTGCTAGAATGTATGATAAAATCAACACCACACAAACTTAATGTCCCATTATATTGATAACAGTTATGGAGTATGAAGAAAATAAAGGATAGCATGAAATTGCAGATAGAGAAATCAATTTGGACTTGGTTTCTTTGCAGGGCCCTGAAATTAGAAAGCACTTCATGTGCACTGACTAGTCTTCTCCCAAGTTGCTTTTAAGTTATTGAGAGGTTATTTTTCTTTTCATTTAGCAATATCTCTTTATGGGAGTTTTATATGAAGCACATATTTTAAATACCAGTATGGTATAAGGTCATGGAACGTTTGACATACATACATGTATAGAGTATAATACATTTTCATACAATTCATAAGTACGTTTTAAGAAAAGACCAGACCCAGACAAGACAGATGATGAGTTTCTAATTCATTCATAAACAAGACCATCTTTCTGATGGTTATGAATTCGAGAGTATAGTGATTGCATTTGGAAAAAGTGATTTTAATTATTACATGATTATATTGTTGATTTGAAGAGATTGACAAAATCATATACTTAGATTTGAATATAGATGTCTTATAGTATTCTTTAAAGGAGGGGTTAGAAATCAAGAGAAAACATATTGCATTGTATATGCAGTAATTATGGAGTTGAAACTTAATTACAAGATATTTAGATATTCAGTGCAAAAATGCAAGGCCCTCATGTAGCTGGCATGTGACAAAGATAAAGTTGTGAAGAATTGACTAGGCAAATTACATTTCCTTCACTGTTCATGTTTCTGCAGTACTGTTACAGCGCTCTGCAGTGGAAACAGTTGGTCATACACTGTATGAATTCATGTACTCCATTGAAAAAATGTTCCTTGTAATTGATATACTTTCATGATTCACTATTTGTACACATGTAGGTCAAGTCTATAAACCTTCAAGCTATCAAGTGCCCAACACCAGCCACATCAAGGAACCTAGCAGAAGCATTGTGTTCAATGCCAAACCTGACTGACTTGAAACTGAAAGATGGGTTTGGTAGTCCAATAATTCTCCATGATGATTTCTATTTCACATTGAATACAATGGCATCATCCATGCAGGTACTCATAATTGTATTGCTTTGAATGTCATTAAAGACAAAGACTGCTTAAATTAAATGCGATGTCATGCATTATGAAAGAGAGAAGGTCCAATATGTTCTTTTTCTCAGCATTAGCATTTTGCAAAATTTCTAGTCATAACCTATCTTCTTATAAGTTGGTAATATCTGACCATGCACAGTTTGTGAAAACGATTTGGTTTTTAAAAGCAGTCAAGTAAGTGTTGTGTGTCATGAATAATGCTTTTTACAATGCTACATGAACAGTATTAACCAATCAAGCTGTTAACTATTAATGATAGACATAATGGGATTTAAATCATTAAATTTTTCCAATCTCTTCATGATGCAGTTTTTGTATTTAAGAAACATATTACAGAGTATGATGATGTCACTATGATTTCATACATGCATAACATACAGTACTTTGCATTAATATCATATTCCAGGCCAATATGAGTATGATGCAAATGAAAATAAGATTTGACTGTCCCATTTCTTTAAATTAATGGAAAATGCACTTTTATTTGTGTCATGTACTACAGCTTCTATTCTGTCTAATGGGAAGAATTTTTTATGTGTTACAAAGAAATGGAATGATGAGAAAACTGATGAGTCAGTTTTACAAATTAAAAAAAAATGGGGCTCTCACAAAGAAATCCAGGTGACAAGTCCAGTGAGCATCACTAAAATCCTCACCAAAATGTGAAATAAATAACATGGACTTTAATATATGCTTTAACATAGGCCTGACTAAAGTGTGTGTGGAATGTGCATTGAGTTTGCACACTGATATATACCATACTGCAAACTGTATTGTGATTTATGCATAATTTAAGTTGATGCCACCTGTTTTTGATAAGTCTATTTCAAATTATATCTTTTACAAATGTTTTATTATTTTTGATGATATATTTTCACAAGAAAATTTTCTGTCAAAAGCTCAAAGAAAGGAATAAGAGTACAACAAGGGAAGGAAAAACTTTTTGTTGCATTGACTAGAAAAGGCAAGGAATTCAATTAAAAAGAAAGTGAAAGAATGAGGCCAGCAAAAAAAGAAAGAATACAAGAATAATCTAAGAGAAATGTGTTACCTGTACGGTATGTGGAAAAATCACAAGAAATGAATGAAGCGATCATCATGAAAAGAGGAAATACAAAAAGAATTTGGCATTAGATGACAATGAGAAGAAGAAAAGAAATAAAGAATTGAGAAAAAAAAAACAGGAAGAATGAAAGGGAAATAACAGATTTTAATGAGCTGACATTTTGTAATCTTGCAGATCCAAACTCTAATCCTTCACAAACTCGAGTTTTGCACGCCATGCTCATCACATAACCTAGCAGAAGCATTGAGCATCACTAAAATCCTCACCAAAATGTGAAATAAATAATTTAACATTTGTGCTTTAGCAAGTGCTTGAAGTATGTGTGTGGAATGTGTATTGAGTTTGCAAACTGACATATATACCATCATATACTGCAAACTGTATTGTGATTTATGCAAATATTAAGTTGATGTCACCTGAATTTGAGAAGTCTATTTCAAATTAGATCCTTTACCACAGTTTTATTATTTTTTATATTATTTTTTCACGAGAAAATTTTCTGTCAAAATATAAGCTGAAAGAAAGGGGATAAGAATACAACAAGGAAAGGGAAAACTTTAAGAGAGAGAGAGAGACAAGAAAAAAGGAAGGAAACTAATTTAAAAGAAAGAGAATGAGGCTAGAGAAAGAAGAAGAAAGAATGTAAGCAAAATCAAAGAGAATTATTTACATGTATGTGGAAAAATCACAAGAAATGAATGGAGAGATCTTTATGAAAAGGGGAAATGATTAAGAAAATTGACATTAGATAGCAATGAATGGAAGAAAAGAAATGAAGAATTGAAAACATTGGAAGAGGAAAAGGGAAATGACAGAAAGAGAAAAATTAACAGAAAACATCGAGAAAAATAGAGAGTGATTTATGCAATATTGATGTTAGAGGAAACAGAAGATATAAATGCAGGGAATGGAGGAAGAGAAGGAAAGAAAAAGTGGGAAAGAACAATAGAAATGCAAGACACCTGCAGAAGGAAGGAAGAAAGAACGATGGATAGAGAATGGGAGAGAAGGAGAAAACAAAGATCTTAGTTACATTAGGTTACCAAAAGTTGTGCATATTGGTTTTTATCAGCTTCTCTGTGCTCGGGTATTCACATCAGCTTTTCCGATCCCCTTGTTGTTTTCTCTACACAGAAGTGGGAGGATTAGAAACGATCAGTGGAACAAAAGATGCAGAGCAGGAATCCTCCTCTAAGCTGCTGTCAGATTGGGCTTATGATAAGAAGCCGTAGACAAAACCCTGAGAAATAAGATAAATAAATGTAAAATAGAGAAGAGTGAAAAAAAAAAGAAAATGGAGAAAGAAAGAGGAGATGAGAGAGATAGAGAGAGATACAAAAGGAGCATACAGATAAAAAGGAATAGAAAAGGAAAGAAAGATTGAGATAAATGACAGGAAAGAAAAGAATGAATGAACAATTGAAGAAAAAAGGGAAAATGTTACAGGGAAAAAAGGGAAATTGAACTCATAGAGGAAATTAAGTCAAAATAAAATGGGAAATATTAAAAGTAAGAAACAAATAAAAGAACAAAAATCATGAGATCACAAAGAAAAATAGATACAAAGTTTAGCTCCATTATGTAATCACAGAAGTTTTGTGTACAAGCCATTGTGTGCACATGAGATTCAAGTATATGTACATGTATGTTGGTTTGCGAAACCAGAAACGCTGTGATGCACTAGAAGTGTCACTGTAGTGATGTCATTGTGACATCATCAAGGGGTTGTCTTGTCTAATCTCTTTTAACTCCTAGTGCCGATGTCACGTATATGTGACAAAGAGACTTTACATTTTCAATCAACCATTACTCCACTTAAAAAGAAGTATATGGTGATGAAAATATGTCAATGTTTAGAGGATGAATATAGTATTCAAAATATCTATCAGCCACAATATTCTACCATAGGATTTTTTTAAAGAAAACTGCAGATTTTGGAAAGGATCCACTGTCACTTTAACATTAAACAGTAGCAAACAAATGAGAAACGAAAATGTAAAGGCAAAGAGGGAAGCTCAGTGCCGTTTCACAATAATTTTCATGCATGGCATGGCATTGACTTCATAAGAATACTTAGTTTCACTTGAAAGGGTAATAAATTTCTACAACTTCTTTGTACAACATATTTGTATAGGAGTTACTGTTGAAGATCAGGCATTTGAAAAGTAAGCATTGTTTATGATTTGGTAGAATCTTGGAACAAGCAAAACCCCTCGGCACTGTCAGAGTTTCGAATTGATAGATAATAAAATCTTGAAATGGTCATAACTAAAATCTCAAGAACTTTTTTTTTCATCCATTGTTACACCCAACTGCTGTTTAATACTTTATATCCTTCTGGTATACCGCTACCAACCACTATTACTGTTTCTACTCGTTCTGAGAAAATATATGAGAAAAAAAAATGATGACTATTGTGATGTTTTTTTTTTTTTTGTACTTCTGATAATTTGATTTTCAAATTTTGATTTGTCTTTTATCAGTCAAGCACTGGGTATTATAAAACAATTGTATTCTAGACTGAAACAGATTCTAACACTTTTTTAGTAATGCAATGAATTTTGCTCATACATATTACAGGGTTGTTTTCCTCAAATCAGGAATGGGAATTTCAGGTTCAATGGACATCTTCAAGAAGACTTGAACTCGTTTCTTCACTCATTATTTGGCAGGTTAGTAAAAGAAAACAACAAAATCTAAAAGTAAAGACATCGGCACACAGAATTTGCATGATCTGTGTAATGCAGAATTGAAGATTTGAAACCTATGAAGGGATAGTAAAATGGGCTGCAATACTATGGGTAACTCTCTAACAGGGAGTTTTTGATCACTATCTCACATTATGCACAATATACTGACAAGCAGATACTGTATGTCCCGCAACAAAGTCACAGCACCAAGAAAAATATGAGAAATTTTACGTATGCACATTTGTCTTTATCAACCATGGCCTCTTCAGTGTTTTCTTCTTCTGCAGTTACTGCCAATGATCTGCTTGGATAATGGCTATTTTATCATTGGTAGGGAAGTCATGAAAAAAAATCAATTCTGTCATACGAATATTGCAACTGAGATGAATTAGCTGATGACCTTTTGATTGTGAAATTTGTACATGTATATTGTAACTATTTTTTTTTCTCATACAGTCGCTTCCCAGTTATACCAATAAGTACCGGTACATTTGTGCAGCCAGCTGATTTCCCAGAGCAACTACTTGACAACCCACGCTCTTTCTGCCATGTGCCTCCATCTACTAGGGATGTTGCTGGAACCAGTGTTTATCATCTTCCATGGAAATCACATATGCGACCATTAGGAGGCAGTTACCATGGAAATGTAGACATCACTACCAATGTGTTGTCAGAGCAATCAAGAGCAGAGTACCAAGATGCTGTGACAAGCATTGAAAGTGTTTTACCAATACAAGCCAATATCAATGTTCCAGTCAACCCCAGGGGGTTAAGTACCAACATTCCAGCCTTGCAAGGGTCTCATGATAGTCTCCCTGTGAGGCAACCTTTGCAACAGATAGGTACATGGAGCAGTCCAGCTTGTAATTTGCCAGCGTATAGGGGTAATGATGCCGTGACAGGGAATCCTAGCCAGAGGCAACCCCAACTGATGTCTCCTGGTTATGCTCCATCTCCTATCCCTCAGGCTTCATGGTATGACCAACATACTATATCCACCGGATTCATTCCACAGACACAGTATCAACCATTGGTTCCTGAGAGAGCAGGTACTGCAACCATGGCTGAGTCTAGACAGGATCACTACACTCATTCTTACCATGCCTCTCCTTCCAGTTCTGGTCCTTTGTGGAACCCTCCAGTCTCTGGATGTCATCAACCTGTCATGCCCATAGAGCACATCTCAGGTCCACCACATCAAACAATGGTTCAAGAGCAGGCAAATTCTCCACCCTGCCATGCCTCTGCTCCCAGCTCTACTCTGTTGTTTAACCCTCCTGTCTCTGGATATGACCAGCCAACCCTATCCTCAGGGTGCCTTCCATCAACACAGCATCAGTCATTGGTTCCTGAGAGAGCGGGTTCTACCACCATGGCTGGATCTAGTCAGGATCACTACCCCCAACCTTACAAAACCCCAAATACTGGTTATGTTCCACTGCCTTCTGTGTCTAACCCTAACATGTCTGGAAACTTTCAATCTTTCGTGCCTGCAAGATACCATTCAGCTTCTCAGTATCAACCATCAGGTCAAGATGGGACAGCTTATACCAATAGGCCTTCCATGTCTAACCCTAACATGGCTAAAATCCTTCAATCTACCACACTTACAGGACACCAGTCAGCTACCAAGTATCAACCATCAGTCCAAGAGGGAACAGCCTCTACCAACAGGCCTGCCATGTCCAACCCTATCATGTCTAGAACCCTTCACCCTACCATGCCTATAGGACATCAGTCAGCTATTCCATATCAGTCGGTTACCCAACAAAGAACAGATTCCTCAATCAGACCAGATACTTCCAGTCAGCTCCAACTCTCGGGTAACTTTTTGCTGCCAATCCATGGTACATCCAGTACTGCGAGAGGTCAAGTCTTTCATGGTGGTAGTTCATCAGATATTGTAGGTCAGATCTCTCATACATATGGTGAAGGTAACGGCAGTCGGAGTAGATCACACAAGAGGCAAGCTCCTTTTACTCAGTCAAGAGTTCCACAGGAGGATCCTGAAATTCCAGAAAAACAACAAAAGACTGGAGTCTAGTTGCTATGACATTGATAGAGTAAAAGCCACTACACATTGCACTATTCGACAGATGCCTGATTTTGGAAGCATTGCATTTTCCACTAAAGGTCAAATTCAAAGATAATCACAAATATGGCAAATGATGTATCGTGAGAAACTGCCAAGCACTATAGCTCTCGAATCAGTTTTCCATCAACTACATATCAGGTAATTAATCAAATAATACAAATAATTTTACCACTTCCTAGTATTGATATAAGAGCAATTCGCCAGAAAGGTAACGATGTTGTAATGACGTCATTGAAGGCAACACTGCTGCCCAAGCAGATGACGTCCCATAAAGAATGAACATAATTGGAGTGTACTTATTTCTCAAACTATGAAGAATTTAATGTATTCAAACGTGCCCATATTTCACACAGTTCTAAACAGGATTGTTTGATCATTTGTTTGATCATTAACCTCATCCTGTATATTCACAATCAAAGAAACCACACTTTCCAATTGAAAAACCCGCTGAATGATTGCACGGACGGTATTTGTTCCCTCTTGAAATGCCAAACATTCGGTGGTGTATGCAACTGAAAATTCAATGGCGTCTGTTTCGTTTACATGCAACTGATTCATTTATTCTGTTTATGCTTCTTTTTTATCCAAATAATACCATGCACGCAGGGTATAGAGTGAGGCAATAGATTAAACATTTCGACTGATGCTAGTCAAGTGAGAGAAATAATATGTACTTTTTATAATGAAAGTTTAAAGAAGTAAAATTATCCTATTGAGGTTCAGAAAAATGATTATAATACTGAAATGAAATTTTTGGTTCAGTAAGTGACATGAAATTCCTAACATACATAGTAAAAACTATTTTAGTGATTTGAACACTTTAATAGGGGAGACTGGGGCTAAATTAACACTTTTTGAAGTTCTAGCCTTGAAATGAAATAGTTTTGTCTGAAGGGTTTAAATACCGATGCTTTATTAACATACAACATGTATTCTATCATCACACATAAAAATAGCATGATTTGTTATCCAGAAGTTCTCAAGAAACAAGTTGAAGAAAAATAAAAATGCCTTGTTACATCTGACCCTGCTCCTGGGGCAAGTTGTAACATGGTTAGGGGAAAGTTGTAACTCATATTTCAAAATAAAGATTAAAAAAGGAAACAAAACACAATTCTGATATTGGTTGAATGCTTAAGACTGTTTTCCAGAACCAGCTTTATTTTTGCCAATGAGTATTCCAAAGATTAATACTTGTAAATCAGCGTATATAGAAACTAAAAATGAACATTCACTATGAAAGCTGAAAATTTCAAAATTCATAACTCTTGAATAGATTGTCCGATTATGCTCAAACTTTCACTGTTTATCAGTCTTGTTCATTTCTATTCACTAAAAGCACACTGATGCCTGGGTTGCATTCTACTTTAAACATTGTTCCTATACTGGTTCTACTATCTGTAGGTCTGGTATATGAATACAGAGGCCATTGATTTCAGTGTACCATTTTCATTGACACAGATTGTAATTTGTATATTTTTGGTATTACATTTTTACTAGATTTCAATATCTGAAAATACTCAAGCTTTTCAACATTTTCTCATCACAGTACATATATATCACCTAACTGAACAAACAGTCAAAATCGAAGTAAGGGAAAAAACACAGGAAGAAGATTCCTAGATTTAATATCCTGAGGAGGAAATATTTTACAGGATTTTCTTTACATGGTTTCATTCCATGTAAACACAATAAATGTATTTAACCCATTAGCTACTGGAACGAGATGGTTCATGTATTAACTCTGTGGGAATGAAAGTAGCCAACAAGTTAAGAAGCACGTGCTTGTTATTTGTATCAGTACTAGATTTTCCATAAAACATATTCCAAGCTTTTCATAGCCTTGTTTCATTATTTCTCTACTGTGGTAAGAAAGTGCTATGTATATATTTTTGTAGTGAATTCAGTACTATATTTACAAATGTTTTATATAATACATGTACATTTTGCAGATGCATGTACACTGTATATTTCTAACTTGTACCATGTATATGATTGCCATACTTGCCTTTGCATGTATATATTATTAGTGTTTTCAGTACTGTATTTTCAAATGATTGATAATACATTTTGCAGATGCATGTATACTGTATAATTATGTTTAACTTTTATATGATTGCCATACGTGCCTTTGCATTCCTTTGAGATGATAGCATGCAAATGTACAAAGTTCTGTTACATTCCATTATACCTTGCCTTTTATTATGTTCTGATTATAATGATGTGATGTAATATTCATATCTACATTCATTGTTGTATTATTTAATCCAATTTGCGGAGATTTGTGTTTTTAGTTAATGACATGAATATTGAATGAATCAATGCAATAATTAATGCAGATTAGGTGACCAAGCTCTATTGACAGAAACCCTAGCTTGGTCACATGGCCTGGGGAGATAGAGTCTTCTACTTCTCTGAAATAAAGTTATGGAATAGCCTTCCACAATCTGTTAGGAATAATGAACCTTTATCAAACTTTCATGTTGTCACTCAAGACTTATCTGTTTCCCAGTGTGATGTTATCTCAAAGGCAATAATTATACTAACAAATGGCATTAGAAATAAACTGTATAAATTTGACACTGACTTAATTTTGAAATATGTGAGAATTCACCATCAATTGCCTTGAGTGCCCAGCTGAGGTGGATACAGGCACTTTACAAGAAGCCTTTTTTCATCATCATCATCATCATCATTATCATTTGCTTCTACATGAAAGTACCTTAGACATTGTATGGTTTTAATGTATAAAAGATACCAAGGAACATACTAGTTGTGAATTGATATGAAACATTTTGAAAATGGTTACCTATGTCAGTGTGAAATAATTTTCCAGTATTTAAATGAAGAAGCAATGATATGAAAGCCTCTGTCATTTAAAAGGATGTCCGTAAGATCCGTACACGAAAAAAGGCCTAAAAGTTGGGCCCAAAATTTTATTTACATGTGGTAGAAAAAAAGTTTGCTTGTGTTTTCACTTCAACACAATTAAGAGCAGTTAGAGCATGACTCGTGTTGATTTTATGCTATGTACATGTGTTATGGTATGTAGTAGAAACACATCTTGTCTGTAGTCAGGAGGAGAAAAGTTGGCAGCAATAAGTGAAACTTTCAAAATATCAGGACAATTTTGGGGGTTTTTTTCTGCTAGGTGTAAGTGCGTGTAAACCTTTGGGCTGAACTTTACATGTATATTTAAAACAAATGTTTGATATGTCCACATATAATGTCTGATATGCTTTGTATCCCTGTGTATTTTTATTAGAATGAATCATTACCACTGTCTTGATAATCAACCTTTTCAGTGCCTCCATGTTTACATACAAAACTCACAAATACAATTTTGTGAGTTTGATACAAACATTATTCTGTGATAATTGAATTTCAAAAATCATTTTAAGACTAAGGATAAGTTTTTCATGGTCTCGACATATTAG
>JAPZVO010001424.1:0-17674 GCA_029962745.1 Echinometra lucunter | reverse complement strand
AAAATCTTACTTAGATGGAGTTGGCGATGTTTCCGAGTCCAGAGCCTCGGCAGTTAAGGTATCTCCTTTGATCGGCCTTCCTGAAGCGGCGGTCACAGATACAGCTCTCTCCGTGGAGACCAGAGCAGACTACAAACGAAAGAAAATCAGTTGAATATTAACATTATAGATATAGAGGTACTACACTCCTACAACAGTTGGTTAAAATCATTAGGTTAGTTAAGATTATGAACCTACCAACTGGTAATTAACAAATTTTGTACGCAAAGCATATTATGGGATTTAAAAAAAAAAAAAACGCTAGTACAGGTTCAACCCAGTGAATATGGAGCGGACTGCAGTCATGGGGTCTTGGGGGGGGGGCGGCTCCATCGGGCCGCTCGATACTTGGGTTTGGGGGGCCATTCAATAATTATCTGACTATAGCATGGTTGTAATAGAGGACCGATTAAGACTGAGTAAATGGTCGCTTCGAAATCACCCATCTAAATTCACGTTCAGTCTGTCCCTGATCATGATTACCGGCATCATAATTATATACTCACAGACAAATCGACCCCTCTTGACCATGGGCTCGGATCCGTAGACGACCTCCTCGAGAGCGTCGAAGTCCTCGGGTGTGGCAACCACGGAGGCAACCAGGACAAAGACAGCGATGGCGAAGATGAAGACCTTCATGCTGCCGGGAGAGAATTAATGGACTATGATGTTTGTTTGTTTTTTGTTTTTTGTTTTATATTACAGGCACATTAAATTACATCAGAAAAATGGGAACAATGTTTACACGTCGATATCAGAATGATTCTATATTGAACAACAAATTATTTCAAAAGAAATCAGATTTTCTGGAAGTGCTGGAAACTATAATAAAATAATTTCTTTTATTATAGTAAATGAATTATTATATGATTTCAAAACATTCCGGTAAACTTTTAAGTATACGAACTGTAAAGACATAGTAATTCACCATTATATACAACTTATAGAGAAATTTTAAAAAAAAACTGACAACTTGGAGAAAATTAGAAATCCTTTTGAACCTAGTCTGAGCTACACATGATGACAAAGCTAAATGCCTTTTAGGGGAAATTCGTGAAAGTAATTTCGTGATCTACACATTGTGTTTTGATAATGGGGATTGAGGGGTATGTTAATAACTCCTTGGTATATAAAAGGGGTATAAGAATTTATAGCCTATTACACTATGGTCTTCCAGATTATATGTTTAAATAAAAATCATAATTATGCATGCTATTTATCCTGAAAAGACTGTTCGCAAAATTATCCAAAAGTTCAGTTATCATCGTTATCATGGTTATATAAGCATTAATCATCCTTCGTCAGGTCTGCAAAAAATCTTCTGATTACCATTACGTAAATATATGTACATTCAATTTCTAGCTCAAGTAGGCCTAGACTCAGACACTGTCAGAAGTCGTCATAATTTATTTCCAAATAGGAGCATGTGAGAATAAAACAAATCTTCACTATTTTCCTGGCTTTCATGGATTGAATTTTAAAATTTTCCGACAGAAATTTTGAAAGGGAAGTCACATCCCGCCCTTAGCTGCGACTGCCCTCCCTATTAGCAAACAAAACGTTTGGTGCTTACCTGATTGAGATGATCTGACGATGTGTGGTTACAAAAAGAGGTACTATAGGAGTCGATAGCTGTGATGGTTGGGTCTGTCTCATGTGGGTCCAACCTCCCCTATTTATACCATTTTGGTCGCCATCGGTTATCCGGTGTGATGCCAGAGCAGATGGGATCTCAATGGTTCTTAAATCCAGGATGGATCAGTCCGCTTTGATAATACGGATTAACGTGGCTGCGACTTTGATGTTGACGTGCATTGCTCGTATAGTGTCCATCAGCTAGGTTTAATAATGTCTTGATTGTCTGATTGGCTGAAAGTAACCAACCCGGACGGAAATCTAGTAACATAAAAAATACGAATTAAAACAATAATTATGGTTATACTCTGCTGTAGAGTTATGTCATGGATGTCAAAGAACTTTCATTTTTTCGAGGGGGGGGATATTTTTTTTTTAAATAAAAATCAAAATTAGCTTGCTGGAAAGGTACTAGAACAAAAAAAGGTTTGGCCTTCTTTCTTTGACTAAAGCTTTCGCTTCAAGTAATTATTTTATTAACTGTTTTTTTTTTTCCTTTGGAAATTGTAGAGCCATCGTATATTGTCGTTTTTCCGCCATCTGTTACCCAGATCTTGTAAACCAAATTGAATAATTCAATGAAGACACCTTGAATATGCAAGAAAGGAGGTGCAATGTAGTTTTACTTTTGAAATGCTTGATGGGCTCTTCCTGTATTTTGATTTTCCACCGCCCCAGTCCCTTTTCTCACTCACTCACTCACTCTCTCTCTCTCTGTCTCTCTCTCTCTCTCTCTCTCTCCTCTCTCTCTCTCCTCTCTCTCTCTCTCTTCTCCTCTCTCTCTCTCTCTCTCCCTTCTCCCTTTCCTCTCCCCCCTCATCCGTCCCCTCCCGTCTTGGCCCCCTCTGCCTCACTCCCTCCCTATTCAGAGCTCATCCCCCCTCCCTATTCTCTCTCCTCTCTTCTCTCTTTCTGCCCCCCCCCCCCTATATGCTCATGCTTGGATCATGTACCCCTTCCGACTACCTTATGGTGTCTATTACACGCACCATCTACCACTATGATGCCGTCTGTATCATTTTGCCATTAATGACATCATTATCACCTAACAATAATACACCAAGATATGATATAGCGTCAAGTTTAGAGGACATTTTGCTGACTCAACCAGGCAGATACGGAACCATACATGCATGGCCGTTAGTAAACATGCTATTCATAACAGGGGCTGATCGGGGATTTAGTATTAAAAAAAGAGGGGCACAAATTTCGGGGAAAAAATCTAAATAAGAAAGAAAATGAAAGAAAGGAAAAGAAAAGCGAGAAAAGAAAATGAAAGAAAGGAAAAGAAAAGGAAAGAAAAGAAAGGAAAGAAACGGCATTAAAATTTCGAGGTGTCATCCAAAATGGTCTGAAGGCCGTTTTCTCTGGCACACAAGCCGAGCGATTGGCGACGTCCTAATGCGAATATCGAATGGCAAAGTAAGTAACATTCGTATTTTAGGCTCCAAAAGTTCGCCAAACATGTCCGGGGGTTCAGGAAGCGTTGTCCATCGTTCATTTTTAGTTCGGCGGAAGTTTTTTAAAAGTCTGAAATTTCTTGCGAACGTTTCCAGTATCCCGCGAACAATTTGACGACGTTTCCAAACACTAGCGGGTTTTTAGCGATCTTTTTGAGCCTATAACACATACGAGGTTATAACACATTGCTATTTTTGTGACATTCGCTTCGTGGAATTGCCACCTCACCCGCCCCTCCCACTAAAACAATAACAACAAAACAATGATTAATAATAGTAATAACAATAATGATAATAATGAAGATAATGATGGTAATGATTAAGTAAATTTTCAAAATCCTCCAATGGTCCATGAATTCGAGAATTAAGTATTCAACGGGTTAAGGGGTAAAAAAGACAATATTGAATTATGGCATGTACTGAGATCTCTTTTTTTTTCTTCGGCATTTTTAAAATGGGTTTCTTATCATCTTAATCTCTTTTTTATCGTTCTCTCTCTCTCTCTCTCTCTCTCTCTCCCTCTTTTTTTTTTTTTTTTTTTTTTTTTTTTTGGGGGGGGGGGGGTCTTTCCTTTGTTGTCGGAGTATAATCCATATTGAAGTGAAGCTACAGCTAACCCCTATTTAAAGCTGAAAATGTAAGTACATGCTATTTGGACTAGCTACGTAATCGACTCATTCTTTACGTACTTTGGGGGCTGGATAGTATTAGCAGTGCCCCCTGCCACAGTACTCCATGCACAGTGTTCTGTGATCATCGTGTGTTTGTGTTTTGCGCCCTCATCTGTCAGAAATTCTGCAACCAAACAAAAGACGTTGAGCTACCTTTGGCGACCACTTCAGCGACCACTCGGGGGCACTGAAGCATGACGCGATCGAAAACAATAGGAAATCGCTGTATGGTGTCTTCAAAATATACAATAAGATAGGGAAAAAAGACAACGTAAATTCGGGTTCCGCATTAGCTGGCTAACTTCAATGCATGTCGGCGCGCGAATTTTTTTTCCGTACATGGAAACGCAAATCATCCTTGTGCGCATGTGCGTGGACTTGATTTCTTGCTGCACCTTTCCATAGGCAATCCACGCAATCCCATAGACTGTCACATACTACTCATTGACGATTGTTATTAGTCTTCGCGCGCAGACCCTATCGCTGATACTTGTTGTGTTCGCGCAGGCACTGATTTTTCTCTCCTCCAATAATGCTCATTCTTTCTCTCTCTCTCTCTCTCTCTCTCCAATGTGCTCGCACTCTCTCTGTCACTCTGTCTTAGTACTATTAGTACTTATTTCAAATGTTCTGCTGAGGGCCAGAAAGCCATTAACTAAAAGCACAACAAATGCTCTTAATTCTGACTGTCAACCAACTATGAGATGTTGCTTTGGGGTACATAGTGGTACATAGTGGGGGGAGTCTAATGCTGGAAAAGTATCGAGTCAAAATACTAAATGTATAGTTGAAAATATAATTGTATTTCCAAGTGTAAGGAACAGGTATCCATCACACCACCAGAAACATACAGGCCTTTAACAAAAAACAAACAACAACAACAGCTTAAATAACAAAGAAAGAGGATGGCAGCTCAGAAAGTACCTCTTCTCTGCCAAAGCAGAATATAAGATTAATCAGGCAGCTTAAGATTGCAATCGATTGCATATCTCCACATCATTTTCATATTTATTTAATTAAAAATGATGCTTTCTCTTATTTTCGTTTATAAAAGTGCAACCACACACACCACAATGACTACACATTAAATGTAGGCCAGTAATATAGGCCTACATAACAAAAAGGTATATTAGAAAGAAAATCTCAGGGTGCATTTTACACCGACTGTTTTGGACAATGAAGAATATGAAATGTACAGTGCAGTTATAATATAATCGTTAAAGGGTCTGTTTTTTTATATCTTTTAAATTCAACTGTAACAGGAAAAAATCATACTGATGATATTATTAAAAAAATAATGTATACAAAACGATGACTAATTACCAACCTACTACTACCACCAACACCACCACCACTACCACTACTACTACTACTACTACTACTACTACTACCACCACCACTACTACCACTACTACCACTACTACCACTACTACCACTACTACCACTACTACCACTACTACCACTACTACCACTACCACTACTATACTACTACTACTACTACCACTACTGCTGCTACTACCACTACTACTACTACTACTACTACTACTACCACTACTACCACTACTACCACTACTACCACTACTACCACTACCACTACTATACTACTACTACTACTACCACTACTGCTGCTACTACCACTACTACTACTACTACTACTACTTCTACTACTACTACCACTACTACCACTACTACCACTACTACCACTACTACTACTACCACTACTATACTACTACTACTACTACTACTACTACTACTACCACTACTACTACCACTACTACTGCTACTACTACTACTACAGGGTAATATGACTATACTACTGCTAATAAAAGCTACAACAGGCTACTAATGTGACTATTACTACTACTTCTACTACTAATGCTGCTGCTACTACTACTACTGCTGCTGCTGCTGCTACTACTATACTACTAATACTACTACTACTACTACTACTACTACTACTACTACTACTACTAGTACTACTACTACTACTATACACCATAGCATACAGATCTAACATATCTCACAAGCAGGTGTTTATTTATAAAATTTGGCCTGGAGGAAAAGCATATTTAAATTGTCAAAATCATATTTATTCATTTCCAAAACAAGTAGGCCTACAATGACATTTGCATGATATAATAATGCAAACAATATTAGTTTAACATATATACACTATACCATTGTATATGTTTTACTTTGTGAATGAACATAAATGATAAGAATGAATTATTCAATTTTTCATTTTTCGTATTAGATGAAATATGAAATATCAACTAAAATTTAGGGAAATTTGGATGTCACGTCACTTGCTTCCTTATGTCAAAGCAGCGCAGAAGGGCAGACCCCAAAAGGCCTATAACCTGAGTAAACAAAGAATTGTAGATAGACCTACACAGACATTAAAATTAAACAAAGAATTTTGCTTAGTGCTCGAAGCCCCCCCCCCCCCCCTAAAAAGTAGGTACATAGGCTTAGATCTATAATGAAGTATAACTCTGCTGCCATCCATTGTAGACAAATTTAACAGTATAGGGCCACTCTACTCACGCTGAGTTTTTTTTTCTTCTTCTTTTCCTTCTTTTTTTTTTTTTGTAGTTTTTCTTTTTGGTATGTAGTAATTATTCTTCCAAACTTTGGTGTTCAATGCCACACAATCCAGAGGATAATTTATAGCAGTTTGGAGGATACTATTTTTTTTAGTACTGCAGGTGATTATAAAGAATTAGTAAGTCGAAAACATTCTTTTAATACAAGTTACAACTCTAAGATAGGCTATGCCAATAACATTTGTTGGTATGTGCTAGTAGAAGTAGTAGTAGTAGTAGTAGCAGCAGCAGCAGTAGCAGCAGCAGTAGTAGTAGCAGTAGTAGTGTAGCAGTAGTGGCAGAAGTAGCCTAGTGCTGTAGCCTTAATAGTAGTGGTAGCAGTAGTAGCAGTAGTAGCAGTAGTAGTAGTAGTAGTAGTAGTAGTAATAGAAGTAGTAGTAGTAGTAGTAGTAGTAGTAGTAGTAGTAGTAGTAGTAGTAGTAGTAGTAGTAGTAGTAGTAGTAGTAGTAGTAGTAGTATAGGTAGTTAGTTAGTTATTATTTTGTATGCATTTTTTATAATATCATCAGTACAATCTTTTTCTATTTTAGTTGAATTGAAAAGATTTATAAAAAAAACACAGACACTTTAACGTTTATATTATAACGGTTGCGGTTACCGCAATGTACATTTTATTATCATTATTATTATTACCTATCATTTATACTGCGTTTTTCCCATAAGGCCCAAAGCGCTTACAATAAGTCAAACAGAGCAAATACATGTAATTATAATTACGAAATTAATCATATGGAAATCCTAAACTACAAACTGCAAAAAAGATGGGATTTCAATGCCTTTCTGAATATTGTAATTGATGGAGAGACTAATTGTGAGTGGCAAATCATTTCAGTGTTTTGAAGCTGACACAATAAATGTCCTATCACCAGCTAATGTACGAGTAACTGAATGTGCAAGATGAAGAGGATCACTGGCTGACCTCAGTGCTCTGGTGGGTGTGTATAAATTCAAACAACTACCCAAATACTTTGGACACAAACACAAGTAATTTGAAAATTATTCTTTGTTTCAAAGGAAGCCAGTGCAGTGAACTCAAAAGTGGTTGAGAAGGATGATCCCTGGAAACCTATAACACTAATCGTGCTGCCCAATTCTGCAGCCATTGAACACGAAGCAATTGATCAGTGTTTCATGTTCTTCATTGTCAAAAACACTCAGTCGATGTAAAATACAACTCTTAGATTGCCCTTCTAATATACGTTTTTGTTATGCAGGCATATATTACTGGCTTACATTTAATGTGTAGCGTGTGTGGTGTTTGTGGTTGTACTTTTATAAACGAAAATTAGAGAAACCGATTGCAATCTTAAGCTGCCTGAATAATCTTATATTTGGCTTTGGCAGAGAAGAGGTACGAAACTTTCTGAGCTGGCATCCTCATTCTTTATTGTTTAAGTTGTTGTTGTTTTTTTTTTTTCTTTGTTAAAGGCCTGTATGTTTCTAATCATGTGATGGATACCTGTTCCTTACACTTGGAAATACAATTATATTTTCAACTATACATTTAGTATTTTGACTCGATACTTTTCCAGCGGTAGACTCCCCTCACGTACAAGCAACATCGATCTCATAGTTGGTTGAGTGAGAGCCAGAAGGGCATTTGCTGTGCTTTTAGTAAATGGCTTTATGGCCCTCAGCAGAACATTTGAAATAAGTACAGAGTGACAGAGAGAGTGCAAGCACATTGGAGAGAGAGAGAGAGAGAGAGAAAGAATGAGCATTATTGGGGAAGGAGATAAAATCAGTGCCTGCGCGAACGCAACAAGTATCACTGATAGGGTCTGCGCGAGAAGACTACAAACCATCGTCAATGAGTCGTACGTGACAGTCTATGGGATTGCGTAGATTGCCTATGGAAAGGTCCAGCAAGAAATCAAGTCCACGCACATGCGCACAAGGAGGATTTGCGTTTCCATGTACGAAAAAAAATTCGCTGTCGGCGCGGCAGAACTGTGACGTGGTAGGTGCAAGTATACGACGTAAACAAAGGGTGCGCTCATGCAATAGACCGGTTGAGCCATTTTTTACGAGAACTAAGAAGCTCGCCCGACATACCAGCAATTCATGCTGGGTTCCATCTATTCAGATGAATTATATGCATAACAGGTGAACTGAATAATTGGTAAACGAGGATTCTGGACATAAATGATAAACGTGTAGACCTATAACTTTATAAACCGGTCTATATTTTAGAGCCAGAAACACGAAAATGAATTATGATATAAAACTACGTTTTGAAACATCGTTTCTGCGGGGATAGTATTCATGCTATTTCAGCTCAAAGCTGCATTATTATCATGGTTGAAATCCGAAGCTTTGCTTATTAGACATGGCTTATTATTGGGCAGATTGATCCAGGAAGAAATGCCCAACTTCTGTCCTTAGTTTTCTGTCTTTATTTTTTGTATTTCTCGTTTCGTCATCGTCGGTCATTTTTCCTCGTTTCTTTATGGAATTCTTTGATGTAAGTTTTGTTTTGTTTTTTTAATCATCATTGCGGTCTATCATTCTCTATGTATAGTTCTGTTTTTTTTTTCTTCACTTTTTACCTTTCATGTTGTTATTCTTTGCAGTGGCGTAATGAGCCAAATATTAGGGGGGCTGAATCTTTGCGAGGAGCGAAGCGACCAACCCCGAGGGAGTGAAGCGACCAAGCCGGGGTACCCCCCCCCCCCCTTCACGATACGGAGTTTTATCGCGGGAGGGGGGAATCCCCCCCCCCCCCCCCCCCCCCCTCCCGCGCGAAGCGCGGAAGCTCCGACGTTTCTTTAAATTGTTCCTTGTCTGCTCCCGCTCTTCTTATGTTCTCTTACCTTTTTTTCTTTTCTCGCTCCCGCTTTTTTTTCCTTCTACTTTTTTTCTTTCTTTTTGGTTGGCGTTTTGGACCGCCCCCATCGCCCCCTTTGGCTACGCAAGTGCACTCCCATGGTAAAGGAGCTTTTACAGTATTGATGGTTTGCAACTCTGTAAAAGAACACTATTTGGCACTACAAACTTAAAGCCCGTGTCAAGTTTTGGTAAATATAAGGATATTCATTTTCAAAGTATGGATCCATTGTCAGATAACAGATAAAACCAAGTGTTATATCATAAAACAATATAATATAATTATATAAAATTGAAAATAAACCATGGTTGATTTTTTTTGGGGGGGGTACGCCAGTGCCCGTCAGGTAATTCAGCTTTCTTAAATAAATCCCTCAACTGCTCCGCTTTTACACCAGATTAGTGATCCTTACATTAATTCTTATTTTCCCCATAGCGCTCTTTTCCCTTCTGACAAGTGAGTCCTTGTTCCTTTTAATGAATCTTCCTATTGAAAGGTACAAGTGCCCGATTTTGAATGCGCATTTTTTCGTTCTAAAAAGCATTCTCCTTTACATCTCTGATAAGTTCCCTCTTTCCATTTGGGCAGGTTCCTAATTCGAAATCGAATACATGCCCCAATTTACCTCTGATGAATTGCTCCTTTTCCTGGCTAGTAAATTATGTCCCATTTCTCCTGTAAATTCGCTATAATTGCCCAATAGTGCCATTTTGGTCGCTAATAAGTTAGCACATGTATACCTTTTCCATTCTGGCATTACTCCCTTTTTTAAATTTGGTACACACTTAGCTTTCTAGAAAGTGCCATTTCACCCCATTAAACCTGACAAGTGCCCCTTTTTATTTCTTATGAGCTTCCAAGTTTATTGTAAGTGCCCCTTAATTTTCGCTTTTGAGTATTGCAATTCCCTTTTCGATAAGTGCTCCTTAAAATCTAATGCATGTTCCTTTTTCGTCCTTATTGTGCAATTTCCCCTCTTTTAACTATTCCTTTTCTCATTTAGTAATGTGTATAGCTCCGAAGAATCAGAGAAGTTTCGTTTCATATAGGCCTAATAACAGAATACCTTGTTCTTGATACGACTACAGGGTGAAACCGTGCATGTAGCAGGAGGAGGCAAGAGCTGGGGATACAACGAACAAAACTTTCCTAAGAACGTACATTGCCCCTAAATTGCAGAAATGAAAATATTTTCATTTTTTCCCCAAAGTTCGCTCGCACTTACTTACTGCAACTCACGTTGACATATAGACAGTGTTGTAACGATAATCATAAATTCTTATCTGTTCACATTTTCATGTTGAGATTGTAATCTATTATATTTTCTTGTTTGTAATGACTGCCCGAAAAGGCCACAATAATAACCTCACACATACTGTTTGCTGCATAGTGATCTTTTATTAGCAAGTTTGGAGCATTCGAAAAAGTCATCCGTCATTGTTAAAAAAAAAAAGAAACAAAGAAAGAAACAATACAAGCCTATGAAAGAACAAAAAATTAAAATTCGCGTTTAATAAGTTTCGAACCTAACATCTCTCAGGTAAGGAGGGCTTGTTACGCTGCTTCACTACCATCCTCCAGTTCATCTTCGCTTTTTCCTTTCATGTTTGCAATGAGTACTGCCACAAGGCCAAAATAATAACCTCACACATACTGTCTGCGGCATAGAGATTTCTTAATCATTAGCAAGTTTTGGAGCATGCTGGAAAGAAATCAATTACTGAAAAACAAATAAATGAAAACAAAAGGGAAAACCCCAAACAAAAATGGTGCTTCCTAGGTTTTGAACCCAAAATCTCTCCATCAAGCTAGGAGATGCGAGTCAATCACTCTATGCAGAGAGCTATACGCTGCCTCACTACCACCCTCCAGTTTATCCTTTCCTGTTTGAAATGACTGCGGCCAAAAAAGCCAATAGTAGCCTAACTAATACAGTTTACTACGTCAAGATTTTTTATTAAAAAGTTCGGAGCATGCAAAAATGAAATCAGTTGCTAAAAAAAAAGAAGAAGAAACAAAATGGAAAACCCAAACAAAACAGGTGCTTCCTGGGCATCGAACCCCTAAATATCCTTGTCGAGGAGATGCGAGCAAATCGCTCTGTACAGAGGGGTACACGTTGCCTCATCGCAGTCTTTAATTTCATCTTCACCCTTTATCTTTTCCTGTTAGCAGGTTTGCAATGACTGCCGCAAAAAGCCCAAAATAATAACTTCACACTGTTTGCTCCATAGAGATTTTTTTAACTTAAGTTGGGGTATACGAAAACACCCGTTATTTAAAAAAAAATTAATGAACATAAAGAAACAAAACAGAAAAAAACCCGAACTGAAACAAAAATGAATGCTTCATGGGTTTCGAACCCATGAAGCGAAATCTCCACCTTGCGAGTCAATCGCTCTAGATGCAGAGGGCTACGCTGACCCTCTACCAGCCTCCAGGGTATTTGGCACCCTTTATTCTTTCCGATTGTGATGACTTTTCAAATACATACATTTTGTGCCCATCAGGATCTAAAAGAGTGTTTACACCGACGAGCATACACGTATCTCTGTCATATTAAATGTCTCTTTAAGGGGGGGGGGGTTTCTTTCTGTACAATCCCAACGTAGCATGTACCTAAGGTGACATGCATGTTTTTTTTTTTTTGTTTTTTTTTTTTTGGTATTACCGTACATCAATGCCTCAGTGACATACCAAAGAATAAATTGGCTTTTAAAGGTGTCTTTTCAAAGTGAAGCTTAAAGGCATTCAAACTAGTCTTTCATATCTTGAAGACATCTTATGTACTGAAAAGTCAATGCACCTGAGCTCGTCCAGAGCTCGTCTTCCACAATCATGAATGAATAGGTTTCCAATGTTATTTAAGCTCTCAGCAATGCCATTTGTTGCCTAAGTGAAAGGGCTTTGATCAGTCAAGTTTGAGCGGAAGTAGTGCTTTTATTTCTTTTTACTCGTTACAGTATTTTCAAAGCACAAAAGCTGAAGTTGGACTAAAGTAAACCAGAGCTTGATGACAGGTGCACTCTTTGTAATTGCCAAATTCCTTATGAAACAGGCTCTGATAACCAGACCTTCTTGACAGAGCAATAATACTTGCATTTTAAAGGGATGATCCTCCTTTCCCCAAATTAAACGAAAGTTCAATATACTATGCATGTAAGTGATTTTCTCTGTATGTCATAAGCATTTATAGCACATGAAAAGGAAATGCGGTATCGGGCATCACATTAAAAACAGCAGGGGAGAATGATTTGGAATAAAAACGAACCAGTGGAGAAAGTGCGATCAAGATTACACAGCTCACACAGCGTAGAGTACAATAACATTTGGACATTTGTGTTTGAATTTTCCTCGAATTCGACTTGCAGTTGAATACAAAAAGGCAAGAATAAAATATGAGATTGTGTATATGAATCAGCTTATTCGTGATTTTTGATAATGTATTGAAGGTGATTGACACTCATGTCCCTTTGATGAAGACCTTAAACAAAAGAAAAATTCTCAATGAATTACTCTAGTGAATTTTACATTTTACCATGCATAAATTCGTCCGATGAATGCTGGGATAATAGCTTGCATTAATTCGTAAGGAAATACCCATTTCTGCCAACCATTTCTTGCCAACTATTTGGTAATACAATCCTACTCTCATAGTCACATTTCATGGAGTCTTCAAAAAGCTGAATTGTAGCTTTAAGAAAGCGTAGGCATTCTAATCACCTCGGGTTAACAATGGATCGTTAGTGGGGCTCCCTATTAATACTTTTGTCCTAGACGTCTATAGGCTCTATAGTACAGGAGATTCATTCAGGACCATGCAATAGTGAGTGGATTTCGAGGAAATACATGAACAAATCTCTATAGCTGGGGCTGTAGTGAAAAATAGAGAAAGAAGCAGGAGACAAAAAAACTACAGATGGAAATGAAAATGGATAAAAATTGGGCAGAGTGAGGTGCGCAACGCATCCTGCGCCAGCCTACGCTGACTGCCGCCACCTAGCTGACTGCCGCCACCTAGCTGACTGCCGCCACCTAGCTGACTGCCGCCACCTAGCTGACTGCCGCCACCTAGCTGACTGCCGCCACCTAGCTGACTGCCGCCACCTAGCTGACTGCCGCCACCTAGCTGACTGCCGCCACCTAGCTGACTGCCGCCACCTAGCTGACTGCCGCCACCTAGCTGACTGCCGCACCTAGCTGACTGCCGCCACCTAGCTGACTGCCGCCACCTAGCTGACTGCCGCCACCTAGCTGACTGCCGCCACCTAGCTGACTGCCGCCACCTAGCTGACTGCCGCCACCTAGCTGACTGCCGCCACGACCCCATGCACCATAGCCTAGGTATTTGGGGCCCATCATGTATTTTGTTAAAGAATTATCACCTCTATGCCATTAAAAAGAATATAATATATTTTTCCTCACTCGCTGTGCTCGCTCGTATAATATTTAGATACAGGATTGTCTTTGAAAGCAAATAGATTAGGTAGGAGAGGTGGACCAAATATACACAATAGGTATCTTAAAGGCCCATGTGTATTTTGCCGAAGAACTTTTACTTTCTACCATGAAAAGAGTATTTTTCCTCAGCTCGCTACGCTCGCTTGTACAATATTCAGATACAAGATGGATTGGGAAAGCAAACGAATCGGCAAGCGAGGCCCATCATTGTACTTTGATGAAGAGTTATCACCTACCAGAAAAAGAGTATATATATTTTTCCTCGCTCTCTGCATGCGCTCGCTCGTATGATATTTAGATACGGATGGTCTTTGAAAGCAAATAAATTAGGTAAGAGAGGTTGACCAAAATATCAAAATAGATATCTTAAAGGCCCATCATGTATTTTGATGAAGAACTTTCACTTCTACCATGAAATGATTATATGATAAGGAGTATATAGATTTTTTTTTCCTCGCTCGCTGTGCTCGCTCGTATAATATTACGATTTAGGAGGTCTTTTGAAAGGGAATGAATCATGTGAGAGAGGTGATATGATTTAGATATCTTTAAGCCCCATCATGTAGTTGGATGAAGATCTATCACTTCTACGAAAGAGAGTGTATATTTTTCCTCGCTCGCTGCGCTCGCTCGTATTATATGTTAGATAGAGAATGTTTTCGGAAAAGCTAACACATTCAGCAAGTGAGGTGAACAAATATAATTTAGAAGAAATATACTAGAGGCACACAATTGAACATGCCTCGAGGGCTTATACAGTTAATTTGTCGACGTTGGTCGTCGGCAATCGGAGGCATTAATTTGTCGGCAACTCTGGCTCTACACCCCCCCCCCCCCCATTAAAAAAAAAGTCAGCGACCGCCCCTGAAAAAGAACACTATTTGGCACTACAAACTACAGCCCGTGTCTAGTTTTGGTAAATCTAAGAATATTCATTTACAAAGTATGAATCCATTGTCAGATAAACACATTAGTATTGATACTATTCGTGATACTATTTCTGCCTTGCTATGCATGCTATTTGGGAAATTGATGAATGCATTACTAATGGGGGGTTCTAGGGAGAAGTAATGAAATTCGAGTGATATCACTAATATAACCATGAAAATAAACCATGGTTTGAAATTTATTTGGGGGGGGGGGGGCTGACGCCCCAAGCCCCCCTCCAGTACGCCAGTGATTCTTTGTTTTCATGCTTCTTATAACCTTTTCTCTAATTTATGTTATTTCATTTTATCTCATACATGTATTTATCTCTTTCTTAAGTCTCCCTTTATTTTTCCATCATTTCTTTTATCTTTTCCTAGGCACTTTACCTTTTCTTCTATCTTTGCTCTCTTTCTGTCTTTTCCATATTGTTATCGTTTCATGGTATAATTGGCTAAGAATACTTGAAATGTCCTTGTGAACTTTTATTTAACTTTTATGCGGGATACTATTTTGAACTTCGCGAAGCTTCAGCGCCGGCCGTAATTGTCAGAGCGGAATGCATATAATTAGGGCAAGTGTGGCGAACGAAAGTTAAAACAATAAGGTCCACACAACTTGCTAAGTATAGTGACCTATATCAGGATAAAGCTGAAAATCCCTCCTATTTCATGGTATAATTGGCTAAGAATATGAAATGTCTTGCGAACTTTTTTTCAATTTTTCATGCGGGATGTCATTTTGAACTTCGCGAAGCTTCAGTGCGGCCGCTATTGTCAGAGCGGAATGAATAAATTTAGATTAAGAGTGGCGAACGAAAGTTTAAAACAGTAAGGTCCAACCATTTGCTAAGTATAGTGACCTATATCGTGTTAAAGCTGAAAATCCTCCTATTTCATGGTATAATCGGCTACGAATATGAAATGTCTGAATTTGCGAACTTTTATTCAACTTTTCATGCGGGATGTCATTTTGAACTATGCAAAGCTTTAGTGCGGCCTCTATCGTCAGAGCGGATGGCGTATATTTAGGATAAATGGTGGCGAACGAAAGTTAAAACAGTAAGGTCCACACAACTTGCTAAGTATAGTGACCTATATCAGGATAAAGCTGAAAATCCCTCCCTCCTTGTCATGGTATAATCGGCTAAGAATATGAAATGTCTTGCGAACTTTTATTCAACTTTTCATGCGGCATGTCATTTTGAACTTCGCGAAGCTTCAGTGCGGCCGCTATTGTCACAGCGGAACGAATATATTTAAGGTGAATGGGGCTTACGAAAGTTGAAACAGTAAGGTCCACACAACTTGCTAATATAGTGACCTATATCAGGATAAAGCTGAAAATCTCCCCTTTTTCATGGTATAATCAACTAAGAATATGAAATGTCTTGCGAACTTTTATTCAACTTTTCATGCGGCATGTCATTTTGAACTACGCGAAGCTTCAGTGCGGGCGCTATTGTCAGAGCGGAATATAATATATTTAGGGTGAATGTGGCTTACGAAAGTTGAAACAGTAAGGTCCACACAACTTGCTAAGTATAGTGACCTATATCAGGATAAAGCTGAAAATCTACCCTATTTCAGGTATAATCACCTAAGAATATAAAATGTCTTGCGAGCTTTTATTCAACTTTTCATGCGGCATGTCATTTTGAACTCCGCGAAGCTTCAGTGCGGGCGCTATTGTCAGAGCGGAATGAATATATTTAGGGTGAATGCGGCGTACGAAAGTTGAAACAGTAAGGTCCCACACAACTTGCTAAATATAGTGACCTAATCAGGATAAAGCTGATAGTCTCCCCTATTTAATGGTATAATCAGCTAAGAATATGAAATGTCTTGCGAACTTTTATTCAACTTTTCATGCGGGATGTCATTTTTGAACTGTGCGAAGCTTCAGTGCGGGCGCTATTGTCAGAGGCGGATTGGCATATAGTTAGGGTAAATGCGGCGAACGAAAGTGTTGAACAGTAAGGTCCACACAACTTGCTAAGCATAGTGACCTATATCAGGATAAAGCTGAAAAAATCTCCTCTATTCATGGTTTAATCAGCTAAGAGTATGAAATGTCTTGCGAACTTTTGTTCAACTTTTCATGTGGCATATCAGTTTGAAACTGTGCGAAACTTCAGTGCGGACGCTCTTTCACAAGTTTCATTTGGGGGAAATTCTGTCATAAAGTTCAATTTTTGTTTCACAAAGCTATGAATAGAATATAGCCCTAATATGAAATTAGATCATTCATATGAACCATTTGAGTTCTCTTATACTTTTTAAGCAGTAAATAAATATTTTCAACTATTTTTTTATGGTGAAAATTTATTTCCTTTTTCTTTCGGACCTTTTGTCCCCACCTTAATTGGTCGCTGGACTTGTGGTCGCCAGATTCAAGGAGAGTTTTTTTTTTTTTAATTGAGCTACCTCTTGGCGACCACTCGGGGGCACTGAAGCGTGACGCGACCGAGAACAATGGGAAATCGCTGTATGGTGTCTTCAAAAGAACCAATAAGACACGGAAAAAAAAGACAAAACGTAATTCGGGTTCCGCATTAGTAGGCTAACTTCAATACTTGTCGGCGCCGGCCGTAGAATTGAGGTCTAGTTCAGGTAAGCTCCCTACGTAAACAAAGGGTGCGATCATGCAATAGAACGTTTGAACGCTTTGTACGACAACTAGGAAGTTGACTGAGCTTGCCCGACATACCAGCAACATATATGCATAACAGGTGAACTGAATATGTGGTAACCAAGGATTCTGGACATAAATGATAAACGCCGTAGGCCTATACATTTATAAACCTGTCTGGGTTTTTTTAAGCCAGAAACAAGAACATGAATTATAATACAAAACAACGATTTGAAACATCGTTTCTGCGGGGATAGCATTCATGCAATTTCAGGTCAAAGCTGCATCGATCATGGCTGAAAATCCGAAGCTCTGCTTGGACAGGGCTTAATTATGGGCAGATTACTGGCCTGGGCAGATTGATCAAGGAAAAATGCCCAGCTTTCTGTCCCCACTTTTCTGTCTTTATTTTCATAT
>JAPZVO010001423.1:0-17678 GCA_029962745.1 Echinometra lucunter | reverse complement strand
TGTATGTTCGATCTGTAATGAAAATCACAAGTCAGAAAAAAATGGAACCATCGGGATTCAAACATGCCATCTACTGCTTGCTGGGCAGCGACCTAACCACAGGCTGTTCTGGTTCACAGCCAGTCACGATGAACTGGAGTCAAATACCCAAGATCCTCTTCTTTTCTGACTCATTGATATGCAACTGTCCGCCGTGGATAATAGATAGTAAATGAAGAAGCTTAATGGGAGGAATTTATAATTTCTAAATAAATTAAGCTTCTTCATTTACTATCTATTGTCCACGGCGGACTGTTGCATATTAATGAGTCAGTAAGAAGAGATCTTGGGTATTTGACTCCAGTTCATCGTGACTTGGCCGTGAACCAGAATAGCCTGGTGGTTAAGTCGCTGCCCGGCAAGCAGTATATGGCAGGTTTTGAATCCCGCTGGTTCCAATGTTTTTCTGACTTGTGATTGTCACAATTGGATTTATTTTGAATCATAATAAATTCTTATTTCATACCTTCTTGGCTATTTTCAAAGCTTGCGCATCAAGAACACTGATATCAGGAGGACGCCGTGATGAGTGCCCTTCTCCTCAGCAGAACTAACCGCAGTCACAGGGAGTCCAGTTTGAGATCAGTGCTACAATTGAAATAATGAATTGAGATTCATAGTACTTTAGACTACCAAAAATATCTGCCTCTGGTGCCAGGGGCATCAATATCACTCTTATAAAAAAGTATGTTGTGTATGACCTTCTCACCAAGCAAATTTATAAAATCTGCTCATTACTGTTGAGTAAAAAAATAGAGACAATTGTTATTTTTTTTTTCTTTCTCTCTCTCTCTTCAAACATACTGACTCATATTGCATTCTGCCTAAAATTACAGAAATACTTTGTACCAGTGTATACTAGTTTGAAAAACAGATTTTTACAATTCACCACTTCCTTCTTTTACTCAAGTTTTCTCTCTACAACAGTAAGATTGAAAGAATGAATTACAGTTAAAAAGTAAGAATTTAAGAGAGAGCATTCAATTTGTTTTATCCTAATGACCTAAGTACCTAACCTATTCTTGTTGCCTTTCTGTGCTGGAGTTAACAGTGGAAAGATGACATCCTCCGTACAAGCAGTTGCTCCAGCAACCTAAGATGTAATAACAATTAAATCCAGTAACAAATAGAAATGTCATATCATCAAAACTTTTGTGTTTATTGGATGACATTTGACAATGATTACATTTTATTCATAATGTTCAGCCATGAAAGATTAAACAAGGACAGAATACATGTTGCAATGACAGAATGAATTATGAAGTATGAAAGCGTAAGAAAACATCAGAAAAAAGAATAAGGTACATGTAAAAAAATAACATTGCAAGAAAATTAAAATTTGGATTAAGAAATGCAGAAATAGAGAAGACAATGAAAATGAAGGAGAAAGAATGAATTTAAACTAGTCTGAGAAAAAATTATAAAATCAACAAATTAGGGAAGTCCACCCTAGAAGTTTCACTGTTTCAATAAAAAGAGATAATTTGAACAGCATTTAAAAAAGAATGAGCAAAATCGGTCAAAGAATAAGAAAATTACACATTTCTAATAAATACTCTCTCTCTGCAATTGGCAACACTGATGACATCATATGCGAGCGGTCTCCATTACATTTTCTTACCCTGCCTGCAAGTATGTTATGTAAAAGTAATTCTTCTGAACATACATCGATTATGGGGGTTAGAAAAGGGTGTAACGTCCAAGAAAATTGAGAAATGATGGAATTTCATGTACAAAGTCAAAGAGAGAAGAAGAAGTAGAGCAGAAGAGAAGAATAAAGAAGAAGAAGAAGAAGAAGAAGAAGAAGAAGAAAGAAGAAGAAGAAGACGAAGAAGAAGAAAGAAGAAGAAGAAGAAGAGAAGAAGAAGAAGAAGAGAAGAAGAAGAAGAAGAAGAAGAAGAAGAAGAAGAAGAAGAAGAAGAAGAAGAAGAAGAATCTTTAAAACTGTTTAAAATATCAACCTCACTGTGAAAACATAAATCATGTGAATGACTGGACGTCATCGAATAGTCTTGGTAACATGACAGCAAAATAAACGAACGGGACCATACTATCGTCTGCCACTAATATTTTGCAGCAGAAATCGTAAATTGTTTCCTTTTCTACTTAAAAGAAATAGATCTTTACATGTACTTACCCTCCTTGCGATCAGCCGACGAATCATTAAAGACATATTGGCTTTTAATTAGGCCACAGCACTTTCGAGGCAGCTAAAATTAAGCGCTGCTGACATGCAGGCATCATTGTCAAAGACATTGGATTACAAGACAAATTACTCTCACCTCCTTCCGTAGTACGTTTTGGCAAGGGTTAATTGCTGTGTTAAAAAATGGACTCGAAAAATCTCGCTCGCCATTGGTATAACGTGTGAAAAGATGTCTAATCTATTCTTGATATTTAATATCTAAAACTTTGTTTTTAAAGTCTGATTTTTGCATGAACAGAAGAATGGATAGTTAAAAGAGCATTTCATAAAACTTTATTTTCAATAAATGGCCCTGTAAATCCCGGCTGTAAATCTTCAGGATCATGCCTGCTTTTGGACAGAGTCAGCTGCCATAGGGATAACACGTAAAAACAGGGACTTTAAGACTGATTATAGTTCCCCTATTACTGGTTTGAATCTATTTCAAATGTGATTTATATGTAATTTGAGACTTTGGAAAAGATTATTAAAGGCTCAAAAAATTCAAAGACTCCCCATAAATTTCGGGTACTGTGCATTGCTTTTGTCTTAGCTATAGCTGCCATAGGCTAACACGCAAAACCAGAATATTTTTAAATGATTTTAATTCCCTAACGTTTATTTGAATTTAACGGAAGAAGTAATTTACATAAAATTTCAAACTATGAAAATGTGCGCATGAGTCAAATAGACCCCCCATAAATCCCCGAGAATATGCATATTTTTTGCTTGAAAAATTTTGCCTGCCATAGGTTTACACGTGAAAACAAGCAATTTTGAATAATTATAGTTCCCCTATTACTTACTATTGATTTATTTCAATGTGATTTATACGTAATTTGAGACGTTGGAAAAGATTACTTAAAGTGATTACACAATGGCAAACAAAATTTTGATATATGATCGAGAATAGAATTCTAAGAAGAATGACATTAAAAATATGATGATTTACAATCGAAATCAATGCATTTTGGCTAATTTTCTCAAGAAAAGTTATGAGCTGACCCCAAAAAAATTGAGTATGAGGTATGACGTAAAAGTGGGTACCCAGCTTCGCGCATTGCAGTTGTGCTGCGCGCTAGACTGTACAACATGTATTATAGCTTGCGCGCATTTTGCTAGAAGTGCGCGACAAGGTAACCACTTTGACGTCATTTTGAACGTCAAAGTGGGTACCCAGTTGAAACTGGGTCACAGCTGAGGGGCAAAAGTATCCTGAAATCTTGCCACATTTGGCGGTTTCCTTGGCAATAGGACTTTTAAAAAAACTTTAGACAGATGATTTTCTGCTAATAAAATCATGCTCTTTAAATGAACTAACATTGTTTTCCGTATTGGGTACCCCCCTTTAAGGACGTTCCACAGTAATGTGTCTGCGCATCCCTACCGCGCAGTTAAAACGTCACGCGCACAGCTGATGGATCAGCTGTGCGCGTCAGCTGATTTTCACGGTGCATCACATGTCACACAGCGCAGATGCAACACCGAACCTGCCGAGCTGGCCGGCCTGGAGCGCAGCAGCTAGCTCTCGCTGGTTTTGGTTTGCAAAATTGACTAGATTTACATTCGTCATGATATATGGTAACAATTATGATGGGGGGTTGGGTGTCCGGACGGGTAACAAAAATGAAGCCTTCTTTTTTGTCTTTGGATTAAACATAAACTATGCATTGATTTGTGCTAATCATCAGCAATATTTGTTCTCTATAATATTGTCTAACATTTTGTGATAAAACATTTAAGAGATTTGCTTGTGAACTTTTTTTTCAATTGGCTGGTTAAAATCGACTGTCCGGATACACAACCTGTCCGGACACCCAACAACTGGGTAAACAATAATTGTAAAGCCTGTCAGTAAAGCTTTGGTAAAGATTCACAGCCAGGCAACCAGTACAATTGGTTATATAGGTAGCCTAATGGCAAATTTAGGTGGTCACAGTGGTTATGTTCAAATAGCAATAGCATTGTGTAATGTAATAATAATGTGAATCGGCGAATATTGCTCGCGATTCGCGAATTCGTGTGCTTGCGTTAGTGGGGAAAAACCCCTCTTTTGAGTTCCTACTCTCAGAAAAGCTGAATAAACTTGCATACCTGAGGGGACATTTTTACCGATTTCTGCAGGCATTATTCCTGTGTTTAATTGAGAAGTCCAATGAAAAGTGTTTATATCATCTCAGGAAAATCTGACCGGACGTCTGCACTATAGACTAAGGAGATATTCCTTAAACCTGTTAGTAATGAACAAACACTTGAAAGCCTTTGGCAAGCTTTCCGGTTATCAACAACAACCAATGATTGAAAGGTATGCATAAAATTTGAATATGTAATTAGTAAAACAGGTCTATTAACTACAAAAATGACTTGAATCAAGTTTGCGTACACTACTTCAGCTGTAACTTGTTGCTATGTCAGTCAAGCCTATGAACAAGCATTCAGGGTGTCAAGAACAGCCATTGTTTTTCAAAGTATAATATAAAATTTGAATATGCATGTGTGAAATTAGTTCCCATGACTGACAGCTTAACCTCAGCGCCACGTCATGTCATCATTGACTAGCAAATGATTAGTAAAA
Organism: Echinometra lucunter; assembly: GCA_029962745.1. Classification (NCBI taxonomy): domain Eukaryota; kingdom Metazoa; phylum Echinodermata; class Echinoidea; order Camarodonta; family Echinometridae; genus Echinometra; species Echinometra lucunter. Next base: position 12,879 of record JAPZVO010001423.1, on the reverse strand, counting down.
AGACTAATGAAAGACTATTAATGTTAAGACTAACTGATTTCAGTGTAGGACTATTCACGGACCAATTCTTTCTCATGCAATACTAATTAGGCCTATTCCATCAAATAAGACATAATTTTGATTGACTAATTAATATCAGTCAGTTTAAAAACAAATGACTAATGATTTCTTAGTCAAATAAGGCATATTGAATGACTAATCTTTTTAGTCATTTTGACCAACTTTCGTTTTCAGTGTAGATTCTCAGCCTTTTGCATGTTTTTTTGGCGCGGTTTGTGGTTTTCAAGCCGATTCGCAACTATTAGGGCGACGATAGTTCAAAAACAGCACATGGACCCCACTTTTCAATGGTTTCAATCTCTTCAGTATACTTCCTTGTACAATTCTAGAGAGAAAGACGAATATGAATGGGTTTTTGAATGTTTGGGACCATAAATTGAATCGGTCGTATTTTGGATTAGATTCTCAGTATTTTGGCGCGTTTTTGTGGTTTTCAAGCCGATTCGCAACTATTAGGGCGACGATATTTCAAAAACAAGCACATGGGACCTCACTTTTTAATGTTTTAAATCTCTTCAGTAATACTTTCCTCTACAATTCTAGAGAGAAAGACGAATATGACATGGGTTTTGAATATTTGGGACCAATAAATTCTAGTCATCCGTATTTTGGATTAGATCCTCAGCCTTTTGCATGTTTGGCGCGTTTTTGTGGTTTTCAGGCCGATTCGCAGCCAGTAGGGCGACGATATTTCAAAAACAAGCACATGGACCTCACTTTTTTAATGTTTTAATCTCTTCAGTATACTTCCTCTACAATCTAGAGAGAAAGACGAATATGACATGGGTTTTGAATATTTGGGACCAATAATTCGAGTCATCCGTATTTTGGATTAGATCCTCAGCCTTTTGCATGTTTTTGGCGCGTTTTTGTGGTTTTCAGGCCGATTCGCAGCCAGTAGGGCGACGATATTTCAAAAACAAGCACATGGACCTCACTTTTTTAATGTTTTAATCTCTTCAGTAAACTTTCTTGTACAATTCTAGAGAGAAAGACGAATATGACTTTGGTTTTGAATGTTTGGGACCATAAAATTGAATCGGTCGTATTTTGGATTAGATTCTCAGTATTTTTGGCGCGTTTTTGTGGTTTCACAAGCCGATTCACAGCCAGTAGGGCGACGATATTTCAAAAAACAAGCACATGGACCCCCACTTTTTTAATGTTTTAATCTCTTCAGTATACTTTCCTATACAATTCTAGAGAGAAAGACGAATATGACATGGGTTCGGAATATTGGGGACCATAAATTCGAGTCATCCGTATTTTGGATTAGATCCCTCAGCCTTTTGCATGTTTTTGGCGCGTTCTTGTGGTTTTCAAGCCATTCGCAAATATCAGGGGGACGATAGTTCAAAAACAAGCACATGGACCCCCACTTTTTTAATGTTTTAATCTCTTCAGTATACTTTCTTGTACAATTCTAGAGAGAAAGATGAATATGACATGAGTTTGAATGTTTGGGGCCATAAAATTGAATCGGCCGTAATTTTGGATTAGATTCTCAGCCTTTTGCATGATGGATTAAATCCTCAGCCATTTGCATGTTTTGGGCGCGTTTTTTTTTTTTTTTTTTTTTTCAAGCCAATCCGCAAATATTAGGGCGACGATATTTCAAAAACAAGCACATGGACCCCACTTTTCAAATGTTTTAATCTCTTCAGTATATACTTTCCTCTACAATTCTGGAGAGAAAGACGAATATGACATGGGTTTTGAATATTTGGGACCATAAATTTGAGTCATCTGTATTTTGGATTAGATCCTCAGCCTTCTGCATGTTTTTGGCGCGTTTTGTGGTTTCAAGCCAATTCGCAGCCATTAGGGCGCCGACAGCTTGAAAACGAGCACATGAACCCCCTTTTTAGTGTGTTTACCCTTCAGTAGCCATTCCTCTACAACTTTGCAAATTTTCATGAAATGACATGGATTTTGAATAAAGTGCAGCTTAAACTGTCCTTTTTATTTTTCGTCTAGATTCCAAGCCTCTAAGATAATGTTTTTTGTCCTTTTTTCGGCACCATTTTCGCCACATGAGGGCGCTGCTAGTTAAAGAGAAGTACAGATGGCCCAGCTTAAAGAGTCTTTCCACCTTTGTCATACATTTCCGCTACAAATCTAGAAGATTTGATGAAGTTTAATAGGGTTTTGACAGAGTAAAGTGATTTATACTCGTTTGTTGAAATCGTGAGGTCTAATAGAAGCCTAAATCTCTTGATTGCGTCATTTTATCTGCCATCCAATTATGGCAACTTCAAAGTCCCGTAGAAAAAAATAAGCACATGAACCTATATTATTTTTTGCATTTTTGATCTACAAAGGAACCAAAGTAACTCTACGCAAAATTTGGAGAAAGTGACATGGATTTGATTTTAACTGTGGAACGTCCTTAAGGCTCAAAAGAATTCAAAGACTCCCCATAAATTTCGGGTACTATGCATGCTTTTGACCTTCTAGCTGTCATAGGTTAATACACAAAAAGGGGGAATTTGAAATTTAGTTCATTCCCCTAGGATTCATCTAAATATATGGAAAAGGTTATTCACATAAAATTTCAAACTCTGAAAATATACAATTGAACCTCGATGAGTCCAGTAGACCCCCCATAAATCCCGGGAATATGCATGCTTTTGAACAATTTTTTAATGTTTGTAATACTACACGTGAAACCGTTTTGTCGTTATCGATGACGCACGATAATTATGTGGCTATACCCAAAGGCTATACCACGTACTACAATACGTACGCGTACTTTATTTCGGTACTGAAAGTTTTTCGTAAATATATAATATATTCTTTGTCATTGTACATACCGGCGATTTTTTTTTCTGCGGCACAGATTGGGGTTTAATATAGGCTTTCCCGTCCAATTTCGCACTTAGTGCATGGCACTGCATGCAATAAGTAGTTCGTTCAATTTCGCAGGCAGGGGCGGCATTACATTGGTGGGGCACATTTTTTAAGTGATAAAAAAGAGGAGAAAAAGAAGAAAAGAAGAGGAGGAAGAAGAAAGAAGAGAGTGGGAAAAGACCATAATGATATAACCATATAATACCCCATTATGAAAGAAAATCATGATATTGTATACTAGATAATAGTCAATTTTACAATAAATGGAAATTATCAAATTATAGATATATTATTAAAGCATTTATGAAATATATCCCTATGAGCATAGCGTATTACACAAAATAATGCTAGTCACATTAAATTGTAAACTGATGTCAAGTTGCAAGTTATATTAGCAGAATAAGACACGATAATTTAAGAACAACTTTCAACTTTGTGGCAACGAGAAAGAAACCATAGCTAAATAAATTAGACATAATGTGTAGAACATTGAATTTCGTATGCATGATATTTCAATTTTGAAATAAAGTATTATTAAACATTATTATTAAACAACAAAAACTCTAAAAAATATATGAAAAACAAAGAGCATAACATGCATGAAGATACAGCAGATGGGTTATAACTGAGCATTTATTAGTTTGACGAGTATGGGGACACTTGATTTTTCTGTATCGCACAGTTCTTGTTTGAGGAATGTCCAAGTGTTTGTTCGGGGGTGATGTTGCCGTTCAGCTGGAAGCATCATCACCCCTGTACTGTCTTCAACACCGTGACCATTATCACCCCTATTATCATGATCAACGTAAACTATCATCATCACCTATATACTGTCTTGATCACCGTAACCACTATCAACCTTATTGTCATGATCACCAGGCTCGGTTCTAGGGGGGGGGGGGGGGCGCCTGGGGGCTGAAGCCCCCTCCCCAAAAGAAATAGTTACGACATAAGTGCAATTTTAATCTCATATAGATTCTAATATATCCTTGTATTAAACCCGCATATCAAAAAAGAGAGGAAAAAAGAAAGGATAAAGAGGAAAAAAGATAAAGGAAATATATAGATATTACTATTCTGAAGAAAGGAAATAGGTTTGCATCTTGTCTCGCTATCCAAAATTTATGCTATTCTTCTACTCATTAATTGTTCGTTAGGCAATCATTCCGGAGCGGCAATTAAGTTGACTTAAAATAGATGAATTTTCAGGAGATAAGGCATATGACCATAAACCTTTTCTCAATACCCTCTGTGAGAACGGAAGATGCCGATAAATATCATTATATTACGTTCCTAAATCACGAGAAGGGAGTAGTATAACCATGATAACCCGGTCTCAGTATTAAAAAAAAAATATATTACACACACCATTTTTGCTCGCTCACAAATTCTAGAAACGAAACGAGATGTTTTCGATCAACATCACGCTTATTCCAGCAACAGTGTATGCCTGGATATCATAACATTTTTGCAGTGATGTGTACCATGTGTACGACTATTCTCGAAATAATTCTGTAGGGAATGTACATGATAAGATCAATAATAATGAATTTTGCATATATTTTTTTTCTTCGCTCGCTACGCTCGCTCATATAAAGAATTATTTGGGAAGGCAAACGAAGTGGGCATGCAAGGGGGTGACCGAATATTATAGGAATAGGCCTATAATGTATTTATCAAGTTGTGTTTTTCATTGCTTGCTTCGCTCGCTCATAATATTTAGAAACGTTTCTAAGTATGGTTTTGAACAGGAAACAATTATTTATGGCTCGCAAAATAAACAAATAGTATGCATGGGGGACGGTGTGCGGGAGGGCGAGAGGGTGGAGTGTGAGCAAGAAATTTCGGCAAAATATTTCGATCACCCCTTCCCCCCCCCCCCCCACCACCATTCCTCGAAACGGATTTACGCCTGTGTGTATTATAATTGTGTACATTTCTTTTCTCGCTCTCTCCACTCATTCATAATAATAGCTAGATAAATTATTTGGGAAGGCAAATGAATTGGGCATGCAAGGGAGGTGACCGAATGTATTTTTTAAATATTTTATAGGCCTATGGATACATGATGGAGTCTATATTTCCTTGCTCGCTTCGCTCGTTCTTTAGGAACAGGGTGGCTTTGGACAGCAAAAAAATTGTCAGCGAGGTATAGCGAGGTGGCCAAATAGACCATTGAAATATGTCAGTCTAGAGTGTATTTTGATGACAATAGCAAGAAGGCGTTATTTTTGCCTCGCGACTTAAGAAAAGCAGTAGATTGTCATGATCACCAATGGTCACCATCATCCTTATCGTCATGATTATCGTAATCATCACCCCTACTATCATGATCACCCTTAACGTCATGATAATCATGATCATCATCACCCCTGTCATGATCACAGTAGATAATGGCCTAGTTTAAAACAGAAATTCCTCTTTTTTTTTCGTTTGCTAGCTCCCTAAGATGATTTCGGGCACGGCAATCAGCTTATTTGAATCGATTAGAAAAGTATCATAATATTTGGGCAGTGAGGTGGTTCACAAATTTACAGAAAAACATCTGAATTTAGCTGATGAATCCATGCATATCATATTTTTGGGGGGAGGGGGGATCCGGATGGGGGTCGCTGATTTGCTCGCTCGTAAAAACAGAATGGTTTCGGACAGAGAGCGAGGTACCTAAATGGAGTCATATTCAGCACACAGGTGATCGAATAGATTATTTAGATATCTTTAGGACTATAGTGTATTTCGATGACGAAATGACATTTCCACAATGAATAAAGTATACATTTCCTCGCTCGCTGCGCTCGCTCGTCAGATAATATTGCTTAATGGTTTTTGAAAGCAAACGAATTGGGTGAGTGAGGTGACCGAAAAAATAATTTAGATGTTTCATATGCTCACAATGTAATTTACTGAAGGGGCTACTACTTCTCCCATAAAAAAGAGTGCGTATTCGTATTTCGTATTTCCTTTGCTCACTCATAATATTCAGAAACAGGGTAGTTTCGGACAGCAAACAATAGACCAGCTAGGACGTGCCAAAACAGAGTCAGTGGCAGCGAGGTGACCAGATGTATATTATTGAGATATCATATGGGCCTATAGTGATCCGATAGTGTATTTTCATTTTTAAAAAAATAACGCGTCTTTCATTGCAAATAAAGTTTTAATTTTTGGCTCGCTCGCAAAATTTTAAAACAGGGTGGTATCTGACAAGATGCGTCAGTTTCCCCAAATTTAAAACTGCTTCACGTCCCTATTTGTTTCGAGATTACTGTTGTTATTGTTAATATGATAGAAATAACCAAGCCCCCTAAACGTCTTTGGAAATAACATTATGACACACACACCCACCCAAACTCACACACTTTTCCACTCTGTGCCCCCTCAATGCGTTGACCCACGGTACGCCATTGGCTCTGATTTTCTCAACTTTAGTTCCGCCTCCCCAAGATATGCACCTCCCCATGCCCAAACCAGCCTATACGCCCTTGACGTGGGTAACGCCCAATAAGGTAATGCCCACCATACCTTTTCTTTCCACTTTTACTGAATGTGAATCATAAGCTCGACTGGGTGGGTTGTCCCTACATCGAACAAAAATAATAGCGGGGAAAGAGGTTATATTAAGGGAGCCTACCCCAAATGAAATGGAGTGATATTTTTATTTATATAACACCTGATTAGATCTCGTCATTTGATTGGTTGTTTGATATTGATCATTTGTCCTATGATTTGTCCCATTGCACTATGACGTCATCATTCGTGCAATTGTGGCTCCATTTACCGTGCAATCTTGGATCCATACGATTTGCTCCATTGCACGAACGCCGAGAGCCCGGCACACAAAGTACGTAAAACGCTTGCGTTTGCAGTGTGCACCACGAACAGCGCGGTAGCGTATAGCGCTATTGTTTTATTGCGATTTGATCTATTTTTAGGTGTCATATAAAACAAATAATGAATGTTTTTTTATTCGAGCAATAGACAGAATATTTCATTCGGTGAAAGATGAAATTATTGATCCACTCAACTCGGCTGCGCCTCGTTGAATAGATCATTTCATCTTTCACCTCATGAAATATGCTGTCCATTGCACTCATAAACATTCATTATTTGTATACTACCAATCCATTCTACCCTTTTTTCATGCCCTGGCTGTTATAAATACTCTCTAACATTTAGTCTTTATTTTCATGATGGAAATGTTACAGGTTGCTCATCTGGATCTGGACTTCCACCCTCGACTTTTCCTCCTCGATCTCTCTCTGTCTCTCTCTCTGTCTCTCTCTCTCTGTCTCTCTCTCTCTGTCTCTCCCTCTCTCTCTCTCTCTCTCTCTCTCTCTCTCTCAACTCAACCCCATCCTGCCCCTCCCCCATCTCTTTTCTTTGCCTCTCACTCCTGCTTCTATAAACTCTTATTTTTTCTTCTTTCTGCCTCTCTTCTCGTTCACTTTACAACCTTACTGATTTTCTTCTTAGTTTGTTCTTTATGTTGTTGTTTCATGTCTTCTTCAATTAAATATAGCGCTATTATAATAAATAACACGTTTACATCGGATACATAAGGCTTGCTAAAACAAAATACATCAGAGTTCATGAAAAAATCTGATTATTTTCCTCTCTTTATTATCATTTTCTCCTGTCACTTTGATATCTCTTAATCCTGTACTTACTTTATGAATGTTATAATGCATGCCAATCTGTCCTTTCAAATGACATCATTTCCCCTCTCTTTTATACTAGGTAATCACAGTGATAATCTCTGCATATCTCAGATTACCCCATCATTTAAGCCATGCATTGAAAAAAAAATCTGGATTCAAAGTATAAACTCCCTTGGGAAATGTGTGCTTGTATTTCCATCTATGGGGACATTTAACAACCTGGGTGCAGTTCATATTTAAAATAATTGCAGAAATATCTTTGACATTGGAGTTGCACATTTACTTCTATGAAACCTGCATAAAAAGACCACCCAAAAGAGACAGGAAAATAAGTTTGTAAGAAAGGGGGGGGGGGGGGTGTTTCATAAAGCTGTTGGTACAGTTACGCATGACTTTACGAACGACTTGAATATGATGTGCAAAATGGGATGCCCAAAGTTTTTCCTGATGTTTTAACAAAATGCAGCTGCATTTCCCATAATCTGAATTAAAAAGGGGCAAAGAATATATTTTGCAATGAAAATGTTTGTAAACAATATCAGTGTTAACTGTCTGCATATTTCACCTTTAGCTGATGCAATTTGCAATGATTGAGAATCCCACTTGGCTTTCCATACTCAAGTCGTTTGTGGAGTCATTCGTAACTTTACGAACAGCTTTATGAAACACCCCCAGGTAGTCATTATGTGCAGATTCCTTATCTGGGCCCTGTTTCATAAAACTTGTTATCAATAACAAGTTGCCAGAATTGTTATAAGCTACTGAAATCCTTGCATCTGATTGGGTGAGAGCAAATTTGTCACAGAAATGTGGCAGTTGTTACTGATAACAAGTTTTAAGAAAGGGCCCTGAATATTAAACCATGTACATACAATCGAAGTTTGAAATGTTCAGATTCAAGATTCACAATCTAGATGCCATCAAGAGCAACTAAGTACCAACAAATATTTTACTCTGTAATATCTATGGGTTTTAATGCCAGTATATTATATTTTGAAAAAAAGTGCTATAAATACGTTTATCATTTTATACATAAAGGACACAGCACTTTAAATAGAGAAATGAGGTACTTGTAAGTAGACTAGTCAAAAAAAGCATAAAGCCATGCCATACACATAATTATGGAAAGCACAGGTAATCTAGTAATAATAAAACAGTAATGAAAAATGAAAGGAAATAACAAAAACAAGGCGTTTGCGATGTTGTGTCTCGCCCACTTGTGAAAATAACTAGAAATATCGCGATCTGTGATGGCACACAACAGAACTGTATCGAAACCTCATTGTGAAATAACTGGGATGGAATAACATTTGATAAAATATGAGAAGGGTTTTTTATGAAATGGTACTGCATTTTCACGTGCATGTACTTTCCCTGCTTCTACTCTCATCCCTCTGATATGAGTAACATTGTATGATTGATATTTTACATGTGTGGAGTTGAAAAGTGTTTGTGGTTGTAGTGTAGCTGAGGGCTGCAGATGATGTAGTGTGATAATAAGCTTATAATTTAGAGAAAAGAAATACGAGAACAGTTATGTTTTGTTAAGAAGAAGGGTTAGTGAGTAAAATCTTTTATGGTATATTGAATACTGCCACAGGAAAAAAAAAAAGCATGCATAAAATTGAAGAGAACAGAAAACTGATCCCTCAGCCACTTTGCACTGAGTATTTATGTATAGTTTTAATATTCTTTCAAGTGCAAAATGTTGCCTGGCACCCGCAAGATAGACGCGGATAACCTGTCAGGGGTAAATTGACTAATTAGATAGAGGTTAAAGGCAGCATTTTGTTAATAATTAGTAAAAAGCATGCCTGAAATTGATGAGAACACCAGATTTGAATGCTGAACATAATAATTGTAATATGGTATGCATGTAAATTGAGTTTGTGGGAGAGAAACAAAAGACCAAAATTTGTTGAAGAAGAATTAGTGAGTAAAACCTTTTATGGAAATTGAATACTGAATGTAACATTAACAATAAAAAGCATGCATAAAACTGAAGAGAAGACAAAACATTGTGATCGCTCAGCCACTTTGCACCGAGTATTTATGTATAGTTGTACTATTCTTTCAAGTGCAAAATGTTGCCCGGCACCCACGACATGGACGCGGATCACAAATCATATTATTCACAGCATTTGTTTTTGTTTAGTAATAAGCACTCTAAACAAACAGCATCAAAATCAGCTGCAAAATAGAGAAGTAGTATTTACTAGCAGAAATCTGCATGAGTAATTTTTACATAATTCTACATTACGAATGTTTACACAATATCTGTGTACAAGTTCAGAAGCGTCACCTATGATTATCAGTTGAGCAATCAGATTCAACACTGGACAAGAAATGACAGAGGAAAAGCAAATTCAAGAATTTGAAAACATCTGTAACATATGACCTCCAATGACCTTTCACCTTATCATGTGAAGTCCAACAGAATGATAACATGCACTTCCCCTTAGTGATCTGCAACCCAAGTTTGACTGAAAAGTGTGACACGGTTGCAAAGTTTTGTGTCATAAGAGAGTCTTGCACGTAAACTTTAAACCGTTCAACGTTTGACCTGTAATGACCTTTGACCTGACCATGTGACCTCTGACTGGACCATAACATGCAGGTCCCCTTAGTGCATCTACAACCCAAGTTTGATAGATAAGTGTCACACGGTTGCAGAGTTTTGTGTCATAAGAGAGTCTTGCACGTAAACTTTAATGTTTGACCTGAAATGACCTTTGACCTTACCATGTGACCTATGACTGGACCATAACATGCAGGTCCCCTTAGTGCATCGACAACCCAAGTTTGATAGATAAGTGTCACACGGTTGCAGAGTTTTGAGTCATAAGAGAGTCTTGCACGTAAGCTTCAACGTTTGACCTGAAATGACCTTTGACCTTACCATGTGACCTCTGACTGGACCATAACATGCAGGTCCCCTCAGTGCATCTACAACCCAAGTTTGGTTGAAAAGTGAGTCACGGTTGCAAAGTTATGTGTGATAAGAGAGTCTTGCACGTCAACTTTAACATTTGACCTGAAATGACCTTTGACCTTACCATGTGACCTCTGACTGGACAATAAGATGCAGGTCCCCTTAGTGCATCTACAACCCAAGTTTGGTTGAAAAGTGAGTCACGGTTGCAGAGTTTTGTGTCATAAGAGAGTCTTGCACGTAAACTTTAACGTTTGACCTGAAATGACCTTTGACCTTACCATGTGACCTCTGACTGGACCATAACATGCAGGTCCCCTTAGTGCATCTACAACCCAAGTTTGGTTGAAAAGTGAGTCACGGTTGCCAAGTTATCTTTCATAACGTTTGTGACGGACGGACGGACGGACGACGGACGGACGACGGACGGACGACATTTGGATCCCTTAGTCTCGCCTTCACCTCCGGTGGGCGAGACAAAAAGATTCCCAGAGTCAAACAAAACTTACAATGAAGTTCAAACCATAAAATAAAGAATATCTGGGGGAAAAAAATGGTGAAAGGGCAATTCCAAATGGGAAGAACAATCAGCTCACTTCACATTTATAGTAAAAACAATCATGTCGATAGTCCTGAATAGCCAAATCCTTGAATTACAAGAAGCCTAAACAAGAATGTATTCCACTATCACAGTCAGTATTGATACAATCCATGTTTGATTTTACAAGACATTTTTGTTTTTTGAAAATGGCACCATTTTCTGGTAATTACTACTTACCACGGTTGTATACCACAACATCTTGAATGTAAGTAGAAAATTCAGGTGAAATAGGCATATTTTATAGTATTAAGTGGTAAAAAGGAAGGCAGGGTACAAAACTGGCACACAAACTCTAAAAAGTTTAGTAACGTAATTACGTTACCTTGGAATTGCCAAAAAACTGTAGAGTAGTTGATTAATCTCGCTTCTCATCCCAACCCTTGAGCAAAACTTGCGGTTTTACACCAGCTTTCCATTTCAGTGGATGTAATTGCCATACTAAGCATCTGTCAGTTTGTTCATATTTCACCAGTTGAAACAACCCATTCTACTATTGAACCCCCGGGGGATACGTCTCACTGAGGCCTGTACATCAACCACGTAAATCACTGGTGGTTTTGATACCCTCAACACGTGTAACATTTCCGATTTTTAAACCCTTAACAGAGATTTTATCCAAGGATTGAGCCATCACCTCTGAATTTGATACCCTTAACGGAATACGCGGGGTCTCCGCCTGGTGCTGATAAAAACTACCCTTTCCCCATTTTCGTGTACGCGGATGATGTCCCCAAGGAACAGGGAATATTAAAGAAGGAGTGATTCCATTTCTAATACCCTAAACAGGGAAACATGTCCGATTTCATACCCTTAACAGGGGTTTTATTCAGGGATTGCATCATCAAAGCTCTGAATTCGATACCCTTTTTCCAGATTTTCCTGTTTTTTATACCCTAAACAGGATCCCCGGGTTCCCCATCTCGTGCTGAAAAACAACCCTTTTTCTACGTTTTTGTTTACGTGGATGATGTACAGGTCTCAATAAGACATATTCCCTCGGGATTGAACCACAGAATCAATTCACCCCCATGTCTTTTTCAAGCATCACACCATTACCATAAACAGTCAAAATAATACATGTTCTCCGCACTGGCTCTTCTGAACACCACTTAAAGGGATATTATAGTGCCGAGTCCACAAGATTTAGTGTGGTCCAGATCTGGGACGAAGTGAAAATCTTCCCCTATATACTGCGCTGGCGAAATGAACACATGCGCAGCTCCGAGAATTGCCAACAGTATTTTCATTCGTGCAAAAGTTGAGAAAGTTTGTTGACCTTTGTGCTGAAATATAACTCAGTACCAAGAAATACAATTTAGAAGTAGAAGCAAGGGGAGTCAGCAAACATCTCAGAGCCCCGTTATGTTGTGCCTATAATATCCCTTTAATATGAAATATCACTCACATTGTACGCTCTTTAACTCATTGGCTACTGGAATCAGGTGACCCATGTATAAATTCTATGAGAATCTGAGAATTAAGTAGTCAACAGGTTAAAGACATTCAGTTGTGGGCTTTCATGGGGAGTGGATCATAATCTGCTGACACCAGACTTTGAGGAAAAGCACTGGAAATACCTGTAATAGAGCTACATTTCTGGAGCACAGCAAAACAAGCTGTCCCACCATAAACATTCTTCGACCTGCTTCGGGCATTCTCGGGCCAGGGAAAGTGAGATAATGACTTTTCCAAATGGGGCAAAGGGTGGAATATACAGAACATTACATAAGGTCTGTTGGTCATAAAACTCAAAGTGATGGACAACACCTGTTACTGGC